>JAJOZX010002013.1:667500-707500 GCA_023014485.1 Bathynomus jamesi | reverse complement strand
AATTATTCTTCTGATGAGGACGAATGGCCTTGTTTAGTGTGTGGAGAATTGTACGTAAACAGCCAAGCCAGGTGAAAAGTGGGTACAATGTTGTAGTTGCCACCATTGGGCACATGAAGAGTGCACCAGTTGTAACTGGGACTATATTTGTCAGAATTGTTACTCTGATGATAGTGATTAAGTCTATTCTATGGTTTTTTCTGTTTTTACGATACAAAACATATTTTATTACTATGGAAATATATTTTCATTTAATTTTGGTTATTTTTTCTACACCTTCCATTGGGCATTATTAGGTTAAGAGAAGTTTGAATTGTGTCATATTTAAAATTAGTAAAAAACATTGAGAAAACAAAAGAATGTTAATGAGAGTCAAAGGTAATAACAATATCAATAATAGTCAAGAGTATGATCACAAAAAGAAAATAAATAGGACAAAAAGAAAAAAAATAAGGTAAAAAGCCCCCTCTGGGCTACTTATCCCACCGGTGGGGTAAGAAGCCCATTTTCTATATATTTTTTCAAACTACTTCAAACTTTTATTTATTAAGTGAGATTCATGTCAACTTGTTAAATATTATTTCTATCTTCGTTAAATACGAGGGTAATTCAGTAAGTATCCACACTTTTTATTTTCACAATTTTATTTTCACATCTGATAGATTATAAGCACATCACTTCTCAACATAGTCCCCCTGTTTCTTAATACACTTAGTCCAGCGATCTACAAGCTTCCTAATGCCATCACAAAAGAATGTTTTTGGCTGTGTGCGTAGCCAGTCATGCACCGCCTCCTTCAGGTCATCATCGCCTTGGAATCGCTGACCTCTCAAAGCGTCTTTTATTGGTTCAAACAGGTAAAAATCCGAAGGTACCAGGTCTGGACTGTAGGTTGGATGGTCGACAACTTCAAATTTAAGTTCTTAAGGCATTTTCTTGTCTGTGCAGCGGTATGAGGGCGCGCATTGTCGTGTAACAGAATAACACCTTCCGACAATCTCTCTCTCCGTTTTGTGCGAATTGCTTGCTTTAACTCATTCCGAAGCATGTCAGAATACGATGCACTTGTTACTGTAGTTCCACGCTCTAGATAATGTTCAAGGATAGGGCCTCGTGTATCCCAAAACAGTGTTAGCATAACTTTACCTGCTGACGGCTGCGCTTTGAACTTCCTTGTAACGGGAGATGGATGCTTCCATTGCATGCTCTGTGACAGAAGAGCACAAGGTATGGACGTCTGCTCTCGTCTTTTGGCGCGGTATCATAATGAAGGTGAAAACATTTTTGAGCGCATTATCACTGGAGATGAAACCTGGATCCATCACTATGAACCAGAAAGCAAACGACAGAGCATGCAATGGAAGCATCCAACATCTCCCGTTGCAAGGAAGTTCAAAGCGCAGCCGTCAGCAGGTAAAGTTATGCTAATACTTTTGGGAGACACGAGGCCCTATCCTTGAACATTATCTAGAGCGTGGAACTACAGTAACAAGTGCATCGTATTCTGACATGCTTCGGAATGAGTTGAAGCAAGCAATTCGCACAAAACGGAGAGGGAGATTGTCGGAAGGTGTTATTCTGTTACACGACAATGCGCGCTCTCATACCGCTGCACAGATAGAAAATGCCTTCAAGAATTTGAAGTTGTCGACCATCCAGCCTACAGTCCAGACCTGGCACCTTCGGATTTTTACCTGTTTGGACCAATAAAAGACGCTTTGAGAGGTCAGTGATTCCAAGGCGATGATGACCTGAAGGAGGCGGTGCATGACTGGCTACGCACATAGCCAAAAACATTCTTTTGTGATGGCATTAGGAAGCTTGTAGATCGCTGGACTAAGTGTATTGAGAAACAGGGAGACTATGTGGAGAAATGATGTGTTTATAATCTATCAGATGTGAAAATAAAATTGTGAAAATAAAAATTGTGGATACTTATTGAATTACCCTCGTAGTTTTGAGTAAAAAAAGAAAATAATAATAAAATTTGTCATACATACAGCCAAAAGTTCTTAGACGGAGCGTTTTACCCCAGTCTATCCCATATATATATATATATATATATATATATATATATATATATATATATTAGTACTCGCATAAAAGAGGCTGTGAACTACAGGGTGTTCGGAAAGTCACTGTGCACTTATATTTATTTAACAGCATACAATAGTATAACATTGCATATATGATAGAGGTTATGGATGGGACCATCAGAACTTATAAAAGGTGTTGAAAGTGATGTCCTTTAACAGCAATACAGGCCTGGACCCGTCTTATTTTATTTTGAAACACCTTTGTCAGTTCTTCTTTGAAATGGACCTTATGTACGCAGTTATTGCAGTTTTCAGGTCATCAAGCGTGAGTGGACGATCTCGATTATATAAGTGCACAGTGACTTTCCGAACACCCTGTATAAAATACAAAGGAAATTATGTAATTAATTTATTTATTGTTTAAACAAATAAAAAGTTAGCAGTGAAGAAAAGCAAGCTTTGCAATCCATCAAAATACAACATTCCTCACGGGATTTGGGCCTTCAAACAAAATGGTTTGTTAACGCGTTTGATGACACAAGGCCAAATAACAGAGAAATGCCGCTGTTATAAGCAATTATGCAGTCCCTTGGATGGAGGAAGCATGGAAACGAGTTGAAAAGAAAATGCGGAATTAAGGGATAAAAATAAGGGATAAGGGATATAATAAGGGATAAAATAAGGGATAAGGCGTCATATCCAGTATCAAATCGATATAGGAATGCCTATTACGTATTGAAGATTTAGAGTTTCAATAAGCTGCATAAGTTGGTGTTGCTTTTTGTCTCCTTCCAAAATACATATAAAATAGCGTTTGGAAAAGATTTAAATGATCAAAGGCAAGATAGTAGGGATCCGTGTGTATGGTGTTTCAGTGACAAAAGTCGCTGAGGTTGCCTATGTTTTACGAAGACAGCCTTTGAGATTATGACACCATAGAGGAGATTGTAGATACCAGTCGACCAGGGAAGTACTCCTGGGAGAGATGCTAGGCAGGAGACAAAGAATGTTGGAACTCCCGTTTCTCCTGTCACTGTCCTCCTTAGCAAATCCTTTTCCGTGTCTCATCTATCCTGTGAGCAGTCCAGCATGTTCTCAAACACACACACACTTCTCCCTCTATTCCTCATTACATATACATGCATCTTACACCACTACACGTTATTTTTAAAACCAAAAAGAAAATTATTAAGAATAATATTTGCATTTTGGCTCCTTTCTTCTCTTTCTATGGTGGCAGGGTTCTGTGGGCGTTCGCCCTTGTTCCCTCAGTCTTGCATAAAAAAAAAGAATAAATAAATAAAAATTACACCAAGTAAAAACAATACATTCTTAAACCCGGTATTATATTCATGAATTTGGTATCTCTTTTTACGATTAAAATAAGTGGAATTTATACACGAAATATACGAAAAAAAATCTGACATACAAAGCTCATTACACAGGGTGGCCATAAAGTCTGGAAACGTAGGATCGTATTAAGGATTTATTAAGATAATATACAACGGAGAAAAAGAATTATCGTAATATATCCTAGGTTTCCAGACTTTATGGCCACCCTATATATATACGATTGAAGAAAAAATGTTTAGCTTCTTTAGAATTAAGTTGTATACTAACTAATTTCAGATCATTACTGCGAGTTCTCTCTGCATTTCTGAAAGTGAAATATTTTTCGGCATCGACACTGTCAAAACCCTTAATTTTAAACACGGATTAAATCTCCTCGAATTCGCTCTTACAAGTGAGAATAAGATAATAAAAATCCACTTTAATAGACAGAGTTTATTTCCACAACAGTTTCGATGCCCACTGGCATCCTCTTCGGGTGGATACAGAAATACGTTTTCCTGTATCCACCCGAAGAAGATGCCAGTGTGCATCGAAACTGTTGTGGAAATAAACTCTGTCTATTAGAGTGGGTTTTCATTATTATATTTTGACCTCCACGTAGAAAAGTGAAGTTCTTTGCATTTAAGTGAGAATAAATTTAACATTTCTAAACGGACAGCGTACGATTTGTTTCTAAATCTAAGAATCACCTTTGTAGCTCATAGCTGCTCTCTCTCCATTCTGTCTTCGTCCTGCAGTAAATATACTGTAAGGACCAGAACTGAATGTAGTATTCCAGATGTGGGCCGTACTAAAGAATTATACGATGTTAGCATTGTTTTTTTACGGACTTAAATTCAAATGATCTACCAATAAGTCCTAAAATTCTATTTGTTTTTCTAAGAGTTTCAGTAAATTGCTTATTTGGTTTAAGAGTGTTGGCAACAATAATATCTAAATCTTTCTCTTCCGTAACCACTCGTTAGTGTTTTGTCGCGATTAGAATACTTTTCTTTAACATTGTTTATACCGATATGTAACGTTTTATATTTGTCTAAAGTATATTAAAGTTTACTTGCCAAATTTCTGCCCACTCCAATGACGTATTAATATCTTCTCGTTACCCGTAAACGTTATGCCGCTGATTTTGTTCGTCCTCGTAGTTTGATATCATCCGCAAATTTTGAAATTATACTCTTAATTCCTATGTGGACGTCATTGATACAAATAATAAAAAGAACTGGTCCAGTTAGACGATTTGCTATTAATGACCACTCTTTGTTTACGTCCACTAAGCCAATTTTCGATCCATTTGAGAACATTACAACCAATTCCGTGCGACTGAAGTTTAGCTAATAATCTTCTATGGGGCACTCTATCAAACGCCTTTTGAAAATCAAAATATACAATAGCTATTGTTTTACTCTCTTCATATATATATACTTACAATATCATTAAAGAAATCGGGCAAATTGGTTCGACAAGAACGATTACTCCGAAAGCCGTGCTGAGACTTTTTAATTAAATTATTCATTTTTAAGTGATTAACTATTTTCTCCCGAACGATCATCTCCATAAGCTTACCAACTATTGAAGTTAGACTAATGGGACGATAATTTTCGGGAAACGATTCGTTCCCCTTTTTAAATACTGACATAATGTTTGCAAGTTTCCAATTGAACGGAACTTTCCAGACTGTAAAGATTTATTATTGAAACAATATATGTAAGAGGAGAGCCTATTGCGCTGTTCATTTCTTTAACCCTTTACTACCCAAAAGGACAAATTTATAACCTTTCAAATACACACATTCATAATTTAATCCTACAAAATATTTGGGCAGTAAAGGGTTAAGTATCCTAAGGGAGAGTTTATCTGGACCTGGAGTTTTATTAGGGTTAATTTTATAATTTTAGCTATGGCCGAGAGTACTTAACTTTCACTTATGGTGAAATCGCGAAGCTTTAAATGATCATCAGTGAGCATGATTATGGGAACAGGAATGTTGTTCATATTTTTGTTAGTAAACGCTGAAGAGAAGAATTTTTTTTAAACTTCCGTCATTTGTAAGTCATCGTAAATTTGTTCGTTGTTTTCGCCTATGATTGGACCAATAGTCTCCGAAGCTACTTTTTTATTCCCAACATAATTATAGAATTCCTTCGAATTCGATTTAATTTGGTTCACTATGTACAGGATGTCTCTAAAGTCTCGTTACACCTATGTATAATCTCGGAATATTAAATGATGTTTGGTTCCAAAAGGATGGAGCACCTCCCTACTATTCCTTGAGGGTTCGTGAATATTTAAATGAGGTGTTTCCTGATCGATGGATTGGGAGAGGGTCCGCAACATTAAAATGGCCTCCGAGAAGCCCAGATCTCTCGAGTTGTGACAATGCATTATGGGGATTTATAAAAGAAAAAGTTTCTCAAAAACGTCATGATTCCAATGACGGACTAAAGGAACCGTAAAGGATGCTTTTAAACTCGTAACACCTAAAATGCTGAGGAGCATAGCACACCAAACCTGGCGTAAAATCATTCTATGCAGTAGAACGATGGTTTGCGTACAGATCCATTGGATACATGATAAACTCGCGTATAACTATGTATAAACTACAATGTTGTATAATTCTGTATAAAATAAAATGTCTCGCAGTGTTTTCTACTATATACTTTCATTACCATAGTCACGGAACACTGGAGTAACATTTACATAGGAGTAAAAAGACATTCAGGACACCCTGTAGAGCTCATAGTTGTGCTTACTTTTTCTCATAAGATTTTTGCTTCGCTTCTCAATAACTTCCATGCATTTTTATCGAACAAATTATTTGTTTTTTTTAATTTGAAATGCGCGTTCCTTTTTAACGTTAAAATACTTGTAATTTCAGCATTTCACTATTTAAGTTTAACATATATATATATACATATATATATATATACGAGTGGAACATGAGTGGGGTTACAGTGGACATCTTCAAAAGAAGATTAGACACCTGGCTCAGAACAATCCCCGATGAGCCGGGCGTACCTGACTATGTGAGGTGGAGGGTACAAGAAACCAACTCACTACTTCATCAGGCCAACTCGAGAGGAGGGGCGACAAGCTTCACCTTCGTGAAATGAGGAATCATCGCGCGGAACATTTGAAAGGTTGAAAGGAAAGATGTATTTATTTTATTATATATATATATATATATATATATATCTACTATATATATATATATATATATACTTTTCAGACTTTCAGGTGTTCCGCGCGATGATTCTTCATTTCACAGAGGTTGGACTTGTTGCCTCTCGTCTTGAGTTGTCCTGGTGAAGTATAAAGTTCGTTTCTTGCGTTCTCCACTTCTTGTAGGCAGGTACACCCGGTTCATCTGGCAGTGTTCTGAGCCAGGCGTTTAGTCTTATTTTGAAGATTTACGCAACTATACCAGTCGTGTTCCGTATTTTCTTGGGCAGCTAGTTGAACAGTCGTGGCCCTCTCACAACAAGGCTATTTTATGTGCCTTACCTTTAATATCTAGTATGAAACTTTAACACCTGGTACAAAAAAGCTACAATTCCGATTCCTTATGTGTAACTACAATATACAGTATGAACTTTCAAAATGTTGCTGGTTTCATCATCATCATCATGATCAGCTGGGAAGAAGGACAACAACGTCAAACTGAAACATCAAAACCTAATATTAATTTAAAGCATGAAATTTAAAATGGTTACATTACATATATCTCAAAACAAACAAACCAAAAATTTGTGTATATATAATATATATATATATATATATTATATATATATATATATTATATACCGTATTTATACACTTTAAAATGTCGCTCCATCGTGTAGTTACAAATCCAAGGATAAAAGTAAATTTGAAACTGGTTCTTGCAAATCCAAAACTTTGTGCATAAATATACAATAAAACTCTACGGATAGAACACGACCATTTTTCACTCTGGAAAGGGAGCAAAAATTTACACTTTTAACTTCCTGCAGATGAAGTTGCAAACTTCCTCCTTCAGCCGATTTTTTATGGATTACGTGAGTTAAAATGATAACAACAAACAAAAAGAACTAAGCATTACTCAGGTTCTGCGATACGCTTCTTAAATTAATTAATAATAATAATAATAATAATAATAATAATAATAATAATAATAATCATCATTTTCTTTATTTATTGTTCTACTTATATATGTACAGTTTCGGAAAAAGTTTGGGTAGAAATACAAAATTTTTATAAACCACAAAAAATTACCAAATGGTAATATTTTAAATATATTTTTTTTATTTTCCTTTCTTTGGTGACAGTAATTGTTTTTATGCTTTAAAAATTTTGTTCCTAGGTGAACTTATTTCCCGAAACGATACAGGGAACATAAAGTGGGTGAACAAATAAATATAAAAATGAGCTACTATGTAATTTCTTATCTCTATATACCGTAGAATCGCAATTTGAAATTATACTGTATGATGGGTGTGTATAAAGTAACGCAAGTGAAGAGACAAATCTGATTTGAATTATATTAACGCGAGTAAACATGGACGAGTAATATTTATCAAATTTACTTTACAACAACTGTATATTCCATTGTAAAGTTTATAAAAGGTGTTGAAAATGTTGGATCAAGTAAATATAAGCACCCCCAACCTTTTTTAGTTAGCTTTATAAGGCTAACTAACGAAAATATCACGACCTAACCTAACCAATCGTCAAGGGCGTACAGTTGACCTAACGATTGGTTAGGTTAAGTCGTGATATTTTCGTTAGTTAGCCTTATAAAGCTAACTAAAAAAGGTTGGGGTGCTTATCTTTACTTGATCCAAAATGTTTTTACGAGTTAAAAAACAAGTTGAAACTAGTTTAAACAAGTTTAAACCATAATAAATACGGCCTGAAAAGAGCAAAATGAACCCAGGCTAAATAAAATTCCTCAGACGCCATCCAAACCAAAACATTTAATATATAACACGCAGAAAAGATATAATACCTTAACAGGTATACATCAGTTATACAAACAAATTAAAAATAGCTAATTAAGGGATCACCCGAAGATCATGGCCCCCAGCCTCCATTACCAAACGATATCTTCGTTAAAACTAACGAAAATATCACGACTTAACTTAACCAATCGTCAAGGGCGTACAGTTGACCTAACCGGGCATTCAATTTAATTTATTATTATATTTGGTACTGTAAAGCAAAAAACAAGAATACATGGGGCCCTGATCTTCTTCAGGTGATCCAAATTAAGAAAGCAAACTCTGAGTATTACTATTATAGCAATAAACTTGAGGATGTAAAGACGATTTTAAGAAAAGGTGGAAACTTGTGAACGAAACTTGTGAACGAAACTTATGAACGAAACTTGTGAACGAAACCTTACATAAGAAAAAAGAACAAAATTATTTTCTCACAAATTTAACTGTAAATTATACCACTTAAAACCAACTCTTAGATGTAATCAATCATTTAAATAACTACCTTACTACCGTACGTAAAACCACGCTGAACGTATATATCGCCTTTCACACTCAACACACCAATAAAGAATATTTTGACAATCTCCCACTCCTTATGTTCTTCTTCACACCTATTTCTTACAAAGGTCAGAACGGCAATTTTTACCTTTAACAACGAATCACCTGAAGTAGATACTATTTCTAATGCAGTATTTAAGTACTATCCGGATCCTTTAGCTTTCTCCCTTTTAATATTGTTGAATTCCGTACGAGGCTGTCTGTTTAAGAAGAAGGAAGGTTAGAAGATGTAAAGAAAATTTAAAGAAGAGTAAAAATTTTAAAGCAAAGAGGAGAAAAGAGGTTGAAAGGAAGGAAAGTAATTTAAAAATAAAGTAAAAATTTCAAAGTGAAGAGGAGGAAATCCGAATGAAAAGTCTACGATACTTTTACCCAAATAACAAATACTTCTAACTGAGAGTTTAAGGCAAGATAAGCATTTAGTTTCTTTTTAAAGGACTCCACCGAATTACTTTGAACGTCTTTGGCTGGCAATCCATTCCACAAATTAACTATACGATTGAAGAAAAAAGTGTTTAGTTTCATTAGAATTAAAATGTTTACCCACTAATCTGAGATCATTACCGCGAGTTTTATCTGCATTTTGTTAATCACACAAAGGAAGTTAGTATCAGATTTCATTACTTATTTTCACTTGCCTACGATATCGCGTGTCACTGACGGGAAAAATATTAAGAGTTGTGCTTGATGATAAATTATCCTTTCGGCAACACATTGAAAAAATAGATCATAAACTCTCCAAATTCTACGTTATTCCAGTAAAATTACATTTCCTGCCAACAAATACACTTAAAACATTATATTTGGCTCTACTGTACCCACACTTTACATATAATATAACTGCACGTGACGATATTAACCCTTTAATCATAAATCAAAGGAGAATTATCAAAGAAATAAACAAAGGTATTATGATGGTCATATTTCGGGAATCTTTAAACATTTGCGTATAGTAAAATTTAAGGATATATCTCAAGTACAGATGTGCTCCGTTAATGTTAAGATTTACAAAACGATTTCTCCCTATTATAATAATAATAATAATAATAATAATAATAATAATAATAATAAATAATAATAATCAAAAATGTTATGGACAATCAAATACATCACAAATATCGAACAAGATATACGGAGCGTGAATATCTCAAAGGCAAATTATACTCTTCAGTGTAATAGAGACTATTACATTTATTTAACACTGGAATTGTGGAATAATCAGTCGAATGAATTAAAATTAATCAATGTCCAGTCACCTTTCATAAAGTAATTAAAATCTAATAAATTGCAAAGTTAATGAATGTGCTTTAGCCTTACACATTAAAAATATATAATGAATAATAATGACGCTCTTTCCCAAATGCCCAATAAAGGAAATAATGATTAATGATGATGAAGGTGGTATTAATAATAATAATAATAATTGTAATGGTTACTTTTATATGTCAGTTAACTTACGGTTCTAATTATTTCGGGGGTATTTCTATACGAAAACAACTCCCATTTGCTGCTCAAAACAGCGTAGCCCAAGGGAAGAATAAACACAGTGCTTTCCTGAAATTTTTTTTGTTAATTTAGACTTTACGGGTGGAACTTTTGAATTATTGTTACGTTAACGTACGAGAGAGAGAGAGAGAGAGAGAGAGGAGAGAGAGAGAGAGCATGAAGGAGTTACAGGGACAAAAGGAAGCCTCAAAGACCTTGACCCCGGAAAAGTAGCCAAGAAAATTTTACAGGAAAGAGAAAATATATAATCCAGCTCTACAATTACGTTATACACAGAGATCGTACACTAGATAGCACCGCTGTATAAACTAACCAGTAATATACTTGTGTCGATTGCACATCAACCACTTGATATCGTCACATCTGAAATATGAATCTGAAATCTTGGTATGAAAATGTCCCGCGAAAAAGGTACTCAACTCGAATTGTTGTATATTCTCCTATTGCTTAAAAGAAAAGGCCGTACTGTAAGTTTTTATATGATTGGTAACCTTTAAAAATGCCCAAAATTCTCTCTGTCGTCTTTTTTTCGAAATAAATAATCGTTATAGGCAATGATCAATTTTATAACCTATTAATCAACAATTAAATTAATTAACAAACTCTTTAAATTAATCATATTAAATTCGATTTAATTAAAAAAACATTAAAAAATATCATTAAATTCCGTTTACTACACTTGCCCCTAAATTCCGTTTACTACACTTGCCCCGCCCCCATCTTATTACAATAAATTTTCAAATCAGAAAACGTGTTATTTAACAGAAATTAAGATCAGTCTTCCACATATGCAGTAAGTCAGAGAAGAACAGAATCACATCCGTGGAAAAATGAACCTTTAAGCAAACTCCACGCAAGACATTTTATACCAATGCATGACAACTTATTCATCTATTCTCACTCTATGCAAACATCTGTCTCAAATAACATTTAAAATTGGTAAAGCAAAATTCTGTACGAAGAAAAAACTTAAAATAAAATCGTGGAAAAATTTTTCTTTGAACTTCGACGCAATAAATAAATTTCTAATCCACATTCTATTCCAGCGATTTCTCGTCAAGAACTACATTCGGAAATTTAATATAGTTACTATCAGGGCAAAAATAAAGAAAAAGAAATATATTTTTTGTAAATAAATGTACGAAAACTTTTGCATTTTATTATTTTTTTATTTTCCTCAAATTTTTTTATGTTTTACATTATATGTTGAAGTTAAACTAATTTTTCTATTTGTTAAAATTTTTAAACGAAGATAAACTTTCCATAATTATCCTATGCATGGTACAAAATATAAGAACAAATATAACTGAAATATTTCTCTGTACGAACACTTATGAACGCCATTATATTTATATATATATATATTTTTTCATTTGTTCGTTCTCCCTCCTCATCTTGCGCGGAATGTTCTTCTATTCAAGCGTCGTTCTTTACGATATATATATAGATAGATAGATAGATAGATAGATAGATAGATGGATAGATAGATAGATAGATATGATAAATACAGGCTTATAAACAAGTGAAATAACATTCTATAAATATAAAAGAAGAGCTGTACGCACTGGTCAAACTATAATGAGTATTAAACGAAAATTCATGTAAACAGTTCTCGACAAAGAAAATGGTCGAAACAAATGCCTTACAAAAGCCGATTAGGACCTGCTTTATTCAGAACTCGTGAACAAACTCATTTTCTAGACACATTAAGTTCTATAAATCCATACTAGAATACTAGAAATAGAATTCTATTTAGGCAAGAGCTTAAAAATAAAAAATAAAGCTAACCCATATAATATAAGATCGAAATTCTAAATACTAATCCTAAATTCTAAATTCTAAATTGTAATAAAAACAAAATGTTTTTCTTTTAAACGAAATCCGTACATAAATTTACTAAACCAGAACTCACTTTTTAAACGAAACATATTTTTAAAAAACTAGTTTTTTACGTCAAAAGAAAAACCTAAGTTTATAAATTTTGGGGGATCTTTTCGATTTGACGGCCTGGAGACCCCCCCCTCCCTAAAAATATTTTTTATTTAGTTAAAACTAACGAAAATATCACAACTTAAGCTAACCAATCGTCAAGGATGTACAATTAACCTAACCGGGCATTCAATAATTTCCCAGTAGGTTGCCCCTTTTGATTGTACTAACTGATTTTGTTAAGTTTCGTAAAAATCTGTAGCAGTCCACCAAACCGAAAAGATCCATTTTTTTTTTTAAATCATACGCATTCTACGCATAGAAAATTTTCAACATTGATCGTTAAGCGCATATTAAGGTAATTTAATACAAATTTGAGGACACGATACACGATACAATTCCTATTTAAAGGTATACGCCTACTTCATTTTACATGAAATAGAAGAAGCAAGTTAAAATGAGATTCATTCCTGACTGTAATTATATAAAGTTACTTAAAAATTCACACTCCTAAAGCTCTCTCTCTCTCTCTCTCTCTCTCTCTCTCTCTCTCTCTCTCTCTCTCTCTCTCTCTCTCTCTCCCCCCTACAAAAAAACAAAAGTGGTCAGCTGAATTTTGTATCAGCATTTTGGGGAGAATTGGAGGGAAGGCAGGTAAGGAGAAGAGGAAGAAGGAAACAAACCGTAAAGCGAAGGTGAAAGTAGGAATGAGTTCAAATATTGGGAGTCCATTTTAATCAATGATACTTTAAACAAGGAGTGCGTACGTTATATTAAATTCATAAAAAATTAATAAATGAATGATCATACACCATAAATATAACGATTACTTTTTATATGTTAATTAAATTACAATTCTAATTAAACAACCGCCATTTACTGTTCAAAATAGCGTAGCCGAGGAGGGAGGAGAATGAACGCTACTGCTTTCCTGAAACAAAAAAAAACATTTATTAACTTAGATTTTTTAATTTACGGGTGGGGTGGAGCTTTTTATTTACTGTTAATTTAACCTACTGGAAAAAGAGAGAGAGAGAGAGAGAGAGAGAGAGAGAGAGAGAGAGAGAGAGAGAGAGAGAGAGAGAGAAATCAAATAAGGAATAGATTTACATAACTGTTATTATATTATCCGACCTTTTTTTCACTTAAAATTTGGCTTTGAAATCTAACCCACAGCCTTCCCTTAAAACCAAGGAAGGAATCTGAAATCTTGGTATAAAAATTCCCCTCGGAAAAAGTACTCAACCCAAATTTTTATACATTCTCCTCTTGCTTAAAAGAAAAGGTCCAGAATTCCCTCCTTCGTCTTATTATAGAGAAATAAATAATCGTTACAGGCAATGATCAATTTTATAACCTTTTAATCAACACTCAAATTAATTAACAAATCTTTAAATTAATCATATTAAATTCCATTTAATTAACAAAATATTAAAAATATTCATATTAAATTCCGTTAACTATATTAATATTATTATTATTACTATTATTGTTACTATTATTACTATTTCCTTGTATTATCATTACTTTTATTTTTACTATTTCAATTCATTATTACTTTTTACAGTTTGGTATTTTGTATATTCAATTTGTACATGTAAGTGTATATGTACGTATGTACGTATATACAAATTAATTCCCGCATTTGGTTCCTTGTTTTAATGGCATTCTATCATCAGTATATGTGTTACATATATACACACACACACACAACACACACACACACACAAATGTTTGTTATAATTACTATAATTGAATTTAATATCCATATAGAAATGCTTTACTGCCAAATTTAAGCATACAAAGACATTAATTACCACAATGACTTACGACTACGACGAAAACCCTTTCCAAGTTTATGTATTGAAATGTAATGTTTGAAATTAATGTGTTGTAATGCGTAAGTTCCCTTTCGTCTTTAAGTTATTATACAAATATTTATAATAATTATATTTAAAAAATAAATTTCAGCCTGTAAAGCCCATCTGTTTGATAAAGGCAGTTTATAAGTGTGTGTGTGTGTGTGTGTGATTTTCATCGTTTCGTGTGAACGTATAAGAATTGCGTCCCGTTGTAAATAAAATTTTGTCTGTAATTATTAGCCTACTCCCGCTACTCTCCTTTCCTATTCACGCGATGAAGTAGAACAAATTCAGCGACTATTTTTTCCTATTATTGAAAATTTTGCAGTACAAAAGAGCCCCCGAATGAAGTCCTATTTTAGGGGCCGCTATCATTACTGTCATTGCAGAGGAGCTGAAGTACACTTGTGAAAGGGCTCTATTAGCGATCTGAAGCGGATACAATGTTATTACCTGCATTTCGTTTTTGGCTTGTTTAAGTACATAAAATACGGGCTTCTATTCGGGGTTACTTTTATCCAATTTTGGGTCGAGAGGATCATTAGATAGCTTTATTCCGAGGAAACTGATGCGCGTACTACAGATCATAAGAGTCCTCGTCAGTGTGTTTAATTGAATGTGAGGAAAGGAATATTAAAAATTATGTGTATATATATATATATATATATATATATATATATATATATATATATATATATAATTAGAGTTTAGAAAATTGCTATATATATTATTGTATGTATACATACTAAAGCGTTTGAACATAGATTTTGCTTTTTTTTTTGCAGCTTATATGAACCCTAAGCTCATTATGAAGGTTTTATTGGGAAATTTTGATATCAGAAGTAACTCCAAATTGCAGACAATTTAGACACGAATGTAAACAATGACTGAGAGTGTTTAAACATTAAAAGAAAAAAAATTACACATCAAAATGACGCGAATTTTTGTTCGTTTTAATTTCAGTGATGAAAGAGCGAAAGATTTTTGAACGCGATCTAAAAACTCATCAACGAAGCTCCTTTCAACCTTTGGAGTTGTAGCGACGAGATGATTCACTATTTGCATTTTACTTTTTTTTTTTTTACGTCGTCGGGGCCAGAAGGCAGAAGGAGAGAGAGAGAGAGAGAGAAAGAGAGAGAGAGAGAGAGAGAGAGAGAGAGAGAGAGAGAGAGAGAAAACGGACTTACCAATATAAATTTAGGGTTTTTGGAGGGAGGATAAAGGGACAAGGGAAGAGAAGGGAGAGGTACATATAACTCTCACGGGGGAGAGGATTACAGGGAGGGAGTTTCTGTAGCAGAAATAATTTAAAAATCCCTTGGGAGAGACACGTTATAAAGCGCTTTATTGAAAAGAGGATTGGAACAGCGACACTTTCCTCTTCACTACGTCATCAGTGATCAAAGTTTAGATTTCTTTGGCATTGTTTTATCGCACAATTGCAGGCCACAAAGAAAAGAACCATTAGGGACATTCAAAGAACCAATTATTACTTTAATGACTTTGCTTTCGATACGAGAAAGAAATACTTTAGTGATATTTGTTGTTACGAGCAATGAAAAGGCTTTTACAAAACATTAACATATTTAATGGTTAACTGCAGAGGCGAGTGTAGTTCATACTTATATATTTATTATTATATCTGGATGTAGGGACATAATTTTAATAAGAACATTTTTGTTGCAGATAACATGCTAAATTTGTAAAATAAACATACTAAATAGATCCTAGGGTCTTTGTTGGTCTGAAACATTATAACATCATCACATTATAAACTACAATATTAAAGTACAGCTAAGTGTAACTAGCTGTACTTTAAAAACAACGATGTGTTGTGAAATTATTATTATACAGATATATTAATTTTGATTTTTATACACAATACAATATATGTATTTGTACACTTGTACACAATGTATTAATGAATGAACAAATGGTGTCTACATGAACTAGAAAAAAAAATGAAACCCGTAAGACTAATTAGTTATATTTTTATTGTAGTATTTATATTTTCAAATAATCTGTGAAAACTGTATGCGTTCACATTCTATTATTTTGTGGTTTTAGGAATACAAATTAGGAAGTGCGCAATGCTGCGTCTGTGTTTGTATTAATTTACCCTGATTTCTTCATAAAAACAATTAATCCTGTTAGGGGCTGGAACGCAGCAGAGGGAGGGAAAAAAAAAGAACGAAAAGCCGATTATAAAGACGGGCGGGAATTGGGAGGGAGAGTGAAAAACGAGCAGGAAAGAGCAAAGAGAGAGAGATAAAAATGGATAAAGACTGTATTTGCAGCCAAACTCGTATAGATAAACAATCAGGGAGAGAGAGAGAGACAGAAAGAGACAGGAAAAAGGGTATATAAAAGTAAGATGTTGCAACGAACGAGAAAGGAGAGGTCAAAATAGAATTATAGGAAACGCCACACAGTGACAAGGAGGAAGAAATGCAGTTTCTTATTTCGTATTTAATCAACGAACACATTGTTAAATCCATTTTCTGTTTTAGAGTTAATTAGAAAGACAATTCAAATTTAATTTATGACAAAAATATAATCTATGGAAAGCCCTGCTTCTGGCAAATATCTCTCGACAATGGATACTAATATCATCATTGTTAGATAGTGAGGTCAAGAATTGCTGCATCCGAAGGTAACTTGACAAAACAAAAATATATACACACACATACACACACACCACACACACAACACATATATATTATATATATAGTATATATATATATAATATATATAGGGGCCTATATGTGTGTGTGTGTGTGTATATATGTGTGTGTGTGTGTATGTGTGTGTGTGTGTGTGTGCACCCGCTCATAGGCAAAGGACATAATTGAAGCTTGATGAGTTACAAAATATTTATTCATCATCCGTAAGTTAGTGATTTTGTCCTTATATTTTTACATTTGTAAATGAATATAAAATGTGCCAATTTGAGTACTTTGATCTTTAGTAGTTTTAACTCTTTAAAGAATGCATTTCAGTAATCCTAGAAATCAGCTCGTTTTTGGATGACAAAGATACTGTTCAAAGCGTTGTTAGTGGAATTCCCCCATATAAGGAAGAACAAAGGTATAATACAGAATTAATTAAACCTATTTAGGGACCACATGTCTCAGTTTAAACATTATAACAACGCTCCTTGAAATCTCTTTTGAGGTATAATTTAAGTGATCATTCTCCGCAAATTCTTGTCTTGCATTACACCAAGAAATTTTGTTACAGTACACTTCTTTACAGCGATTTCATCAACATTTAGTTCTTCAAGATACACATTTCGTTTATTAGTAAGAATCATGAAGTTTGTATTATTTGTACATAGAAAAAGTTTATTGGAGGTCAATCATTTCATTACTTTGATAAATTCTGTTTTAAATATGTCCTTAGCTGAAAATGAAAATGAAAATGAAAATGAAAATGTTTATTGGCAGACCATAGTTCATATGACAAATATTATTAATACAATGATAGTTCATATACTAAGGATAGAAATATATACAACTGATTAGAAATAATACTACACTGTCGAAGTTAAGTGGAGCTACAGACAGACGTTTTCGTACCAAGAAGTCCATAGCTTAGACTTTAGAGGATAAATGGCAGGACTCATGGATAGCTTGGATGATCGGGTTGGTTGATTTTTTAATTCTGAATTAACATATTTGCAAGAAAAGGGCACATTTGTATCCTCTGCAAACAATATGCAGTTAAGTATATCAGAAGAGCGTCGAAGGTCATTTATATATAATAAAAATAACAGTGGACCCAAGACTGAACCTTGGGATACACCACGTTTAACAATCGTCTTAGCTGAGCAGACTTTTTTATTGATACAAATTGAATCCTGTTGAACAAATAACTTTTAAACCAATCACTCATAGCTCCTCTTAAAGCCATGACAACATAATTTGTTAAGTAGAATATTATGGTCTATTACAACGAAAACCTTACTGAAATCCCTTACTGCACTTTCCATAAAATTTAAAGTAGCCATTTCCTTTGTTTTAATTTTACGAAATCCATACTGGTTTGGAGATAATAAATTATAAGAATAAAATATTCATAATTGTGATCGTTTTTAAAGTTCATAGTTGCGTCATATGTCACTCTAACTTGTATTAATACAAAATAATATAAATTCGTAATTCATATATTATTCATTAATTAATATATGGGAGCTTACGCTGGAACACGAACATCCAAAACAAACATGAAAATCACTATAAAAAAAAGTAGTTCAAGCAACACTCCCGAAAATACACCAGATATTGAAAATGAAAATAAATCCATACACAGAACTTGGTTATACAACAACCAAAGACATGGTTAACTATTTGACAGTCAGTCCAAATGTTTCACCCAACCATGTTTAATTCTCTGGTAACGAACTTAAATGGTTGAATAGCTATTTGGAATGGTTTAAAATAATCTGGTTGTTTCAACCAAGTATTTTCTCTCTGTGAATGCAAAACTAAACTCCAAATAAACGATATAAGATTTGGCGTAAATAAAATAATACTCAAATTTACACGTGAATAAATCAAGTACGAACACTATTTTGATGCATTAATGGTCCGTAGCACGCGTGAACCATATCTTGCTAGTGTCGCAGTGGATATTTGGACCTTGGATAACGCCCTACGGACGAAATCCTCTGGGAATTGATCCATCAGTTCTATCGAGTGTAAAAGCTGAAAGAGCAGAACGCATTCAATCATCAAAGTGGCTAAAATTGAAAGGAAATTGCATCTGCGCTTTGATATCCAAGCAGAGAGTTACAGAGACGTAGAGCTCTCTCTCAATCTCCGTGTACTCAGGGATTGTCTATATGATATGTACAAACACTAGGTGCGTTTCCTGCCATACATATCATAGTAAAATGTATACTTAATATGCACAATCCCTGTTCCTTTAGTATTTATACGATTTATATATATATATATATATATATATATATATATATATATATATATACACACACACACACACACACACACACACTATAAAATTTTCCATATATAAATTTTACATAAAGAACACAATTTTTTATGATTTATTTTTATATTTTTATTCCAGTCCTTCCGTTAAGATCAAAAAATATCTCAAAAATGTTTTTCAAATTGCTTTAGGAACCAATTTTTGTTTTGGATTTAGGTATTCATGATTTCTTAGCAATATATATATATATATATATATATATATATATATATATATATATATATATATATATATATATATATATATATCTCTCTCTCTCTCTCTTATCTGAATAAAGTCGGTTTGCATAAAATAAAGCAATATTGTAGAAAGTAGAGTCCAAATGACAATTCTATAAAGCCAATATGGTTTAGGAGAGGTTACAATTAGGGTTAGATTAGATTAGGTTAAATTTAACGTGGGTTAACTTAAATTGGGGTTAGGTTAAACCTCTGAATTGGTGTAAAAATATAAACAAAAGCAACAGAAAATCGATTTTATCGTCTTCAAAAAACATTAGCAAAATGTCAGACATATTTAAAATCAATTTGCTTAAACAAAACCTTTCGAATTTCTATTTACTTTATGCACTTTACCTTGGTTACCTTGGTTTTGCTTCCGCCCGAACTGTCTATTCTGACGAAGGTCAAGCTTCTTACTCCACCTTAGACCTACAGTTTAACGTGGAATCCGAACCACGCCCCACCACCAGCCCAGCGTCTTAACCACTAAGCCTACCCAGGGTACCCATTTATCTACCAACCAATTTTTATTGTATGGAAGGATATAGATATATATATAGGGATGATCTACAGATATATAGAAGCTAAGGCTAACAAAGCCTAAGATCCATTCTAAGGTTAGTCGAGAGAAAGAAGAGAGTCGGGGGTTAAAAGAAGAGAATAAGGGGTTAAGTAAGTAGCAAAACCTATCATTCATGGCTTAACATTCATTCAGAAAAAGAGAAAGAAAGACTCACCATCATCATCCGCCGGCCACTGCCGACAAGTCGGAAAAATAGTCGAAGAGAATAGGAAAGGGGTGAAAGATGAAAAGAAGTAAAATAAGAACGCTTACACACCAAGCAAACACAGTCTTAACTCAAAGAAACAGTCATATCAAACTACAAACATGCAAGTAACGAGCGGATGAGAAAAGAACAAAAAAAAAAAGTAAGAGTATAACAAAGTGAGTTAGTTTACGCTACGAGCTACATCTAAGTTCGTGTTAGTCTAATTTATATATATATATATATATATATATATATATATAACGTAAAGAACGACGCTTGTATAGGAGAATATTCCGCGCAAGATGAGAGCGAGAGAACGAAACAAATGAAAAAAATGAGGTAACCACCCGGGAATCGAACCCTGGATCTTCCGATTGCCGGTCAGATATGATAACCATTACACCACGGGCCTCACTCAATCAAATGCCGTAATTCCTCTACATACGCGCAGAAACCAATGCCCTCATTTTTTCATTTGTTTCGTTCTCTCGCTCTCATCTTGCGCGGAATATTCTCCTATACAAGCGTCGTTCTTTACGTTAATTATACTGCGTGTTTGCAGTTTAAATGTGTGTATATATGTAAATAATGATATATATGATGATGATGATGTTGATGGTGATGATGATGATGATGATGACGATATATGTTCGTTTGTACACGCCTAAACGGCTATGGTAATCTGCATCAAATTGAATATGCACATTAAGGGAGAATCAGGGAAGGCTTTAGTAACACACCCGCCCATCCCAGTTCACCCCTATATTAAGAGAAAAAAAGGGAAGCTTTTAGTAATACACTCGCCCCTCTCAGACCCTACCCTAACGGAAGACTGGGAGGGGGCCCCTTAAGCGTCTAGAGTACGCCTAAACAGCTAAGGTAATATGTACCAAATTTAGTATAAGCCAGGAAAGGTTTAAATAATACACTCGCCCCTCCCAGTTCCTCCTTCAAACCCTGCGCTGGTTGCAGCCCCACCCCACCTTCAGTGGCTGGCTATGCTATACTCTCTATTCTATTCTTTTGACAGCTTCGAACGACGGTTCAGGATCTCGCCGATAACCTAATCCAGCAGCCCCCGTAGGCTAATTAGCGAAGTTGATCCCACTATATATATATATATATATATATATATATATATAATATATATATATATATTGTATATGCGAGGATCGATACGAAAGTAATACCTCTTATTTTTCAGTTTATATTTACTTTATTTATATATACTGTACTTTCTTTTTATGTAGTAGGGGGGGGGGGGTAGCAAGGGCGAACACCCGAAAAAATGCCCTTCCTCCCTAATATAAGAAGGAGAAAACCAAAATCAAGGTCTCTCAGGCCCACGATACCATTTCATTACTTTTTTTAATAAATTTTGAAAATAGTGTGTAGTGTGTAAAATGGATGTATGTGTAGCGAAGAATAGAGGAGAAGCGTGTTTTTGAGAGCATCTGGACTGCTTACAGGGTTGAGACGACACGGAAATAGATCATCTGAAGAGGACAGTGACAGGAGAAACGGGAGTTTCAGCACTCCCTGTCTCCTGCCTAATGTTCCCCCATGAGTACTTCCCTGGTCGATTGGTGTCTACAATCTCTTCCAATATATATATATATATATATATATATATATATATATATATATACATATATATATATACACATGTGTGTGTGTGTGTGTGTGGACAGATGATATGAACACTGTCTTACACTGCCTTTTTAAATGGTTTCATTGAACAGCAATTTTAATGGAATTCCTATTTTTTTTTATTAACTTTATTCGTGTTCATTGTACATTATTCAAAAATTCACAAGTAGGTGGTATCAGTGGTATCAGTTAATGACGTAGGAAAATTTTAACGGACGTTAGTTATACCGAAGCCAACACACACACACACACACACACACACACACACACATATATATATATATATATATAACCTTGGTTAACCTTGGTTTTGCTTCCGCCCGAATTGTTTATTCTGACGAAGGTCAGGGCTTGTCACCGCACCTTAGACCTGCAGTTTAACGTGGAATCCGAACCACGCCCCACCAGTAGCCCAGCGTCTTAACCACTAGGCTACCCAGGGTACCCATTTATCTACCAACCAATTTTTATTGTGTGGAAGGATGAACAGCTGGCAGCTGGGTTTTGACGCGCGCCGCCTGCCTGTGTGTGTGTGTGTGTTGATTTCAATATAACTAACCCGTTAATATATATAATATATATATATATTATATATATATATATATATATATATATATATATATATATATATAAGCAAACAACCACAAGGAAAAGGAAACACAAAGTCCGAGCGCTTTCGTGATATATTCACATTATCAAGGAGGAACAGAAATTTCTGTTCCTCCTTGATAATGTGAATATATCACGAAAGCGCTCGGACTTTGTGTTTCCTTTTCCTTGTGGTTGTTTGCTTATTAATAAGGTCACGTGTTATTTTGTGATTCTAGTGCATATATATATATATATATATATATATATATAATATATACTGTTTATATATTTTATATATTCAAATGGAACAGTGAAGTACAATCGTGGAAAAAAGTTCACCGAAGTAAAACTCTTTCACCTGGTAGTGATTTCGTGCGACCATACCCCATCATATAGAGATTATGCTCAAAGCCCTGGGTATGGGTAGGGGCTGACCTTTCTTTTCAAAATGGTTTTTCAGAATCCGTTTTACTTCACAAAAAGTACTTAGTAAAATAATAATGAAAATGATCGAGCGGAACTTTGGGTATTACTAATATTTTTATCATTTAATTTTAAACTGCTGCATTATACTGTATATCAGCGGTTCCTAACCTGGGCGCGAGATCGCTCCCCAGGAGGCGTTTTTGAAAAGGATGGCGGTTAGGGGGCGCTCAGGAAAGATGAGAAAGCGGTGAGAAAGCATTCAGTGTTTCCAGAAAACTCGCATTTGTACCAGGTTTCCCTCACAAATGATCACGTGACACATTGTTGTTGCTTTGCTTAGAAATAGTTTTTTGAAACAGGAATAATATGTATTGTAGTCGTGAAATGTTCCCCCAAAAAGTGGCAACTTACAATTCCATGCAGCGTTGCCAGATGAGCTTTACCAAATCACTGACATTACATCTTAAAATTTCAGAATTTTGACCCAAATTTCTGGGATATACAGGGTGTGGCATATGTCTGGAGACATAGGAATAAATGTATATTTTTGTTCCAATTGTTCTAAGTTGTTTTTTTTCAGATGGAAGGGAATATGAACCGGAGTCTAAGTGTTCACGAGCGAGTTGAATTAATTTTCATGTACGCAAGGCCTGGAAATACTTTTCGGTCAACAACAGCCAGAAGATGACTTCAGTAGAAAATATCCAAGAAGACATCCAATTACGCATACATGAAAATTAATCCATTTGTGCGTACATGAAAATTAATTCAACTCGCTCGTGAACACTTAAACTCCGGTTCATATTCCTCTCCATCTGAAAAAAAAATTAAAACAATTAAAACATAAATGTTCATTTGTTCCTATGTCTCCTCACATATGCCACACCCTGTGTATATATGCATATACACTGTTATTGTATATGACTGTAAATTTACTAAAAAAAATTATGAGAGGGAGGGGAGCGTCAGCCTGCATTGTTTCGTGAAAAGGGGCGCTGTGCTGAAAAAGGTTGGGAACCACTGATATATACTGTAAGTATAGTTGTACATACAGAAAAATGCTTTGTTCAATCAAACAAAACTAAATGTGTTGTAACAAAATTTTTGTTTTATTTTTAAACACCCAAATTAGTGTTTCGTGTTACAAAATGAATTTTATTGTTAATAATTTACTCCAATAAACTGATATTGATTGAGCAAAATCTGCATATCTGTTTTTTAAACAAAATTTTTTTTAAATTAAACACAAATTATGTTATTTTGGAATTAGTAAAATGTCTCATCGAATTTCCTGATTTTGTTTATATTAGAATTATTTTTAATATAATTCTTACTTATTTATTGTATGTATTGTATTCACTAGGGACATTATGCATACAGAAATAAATATGAAAGTGTTTTTGTCTTTACCGGACTTGAAACAGTTCTATCTCAGACCTTTCACGCAAAGTACAGTCTTCTCCTCTTTACGCCAATCCGAGGTATAGACGCGGTTAATAAATTGAGTATTTATATCATAGTTTTGTTCCATATCAGAATTTTATTAAATAACATTTTCAGGTAAAAAGTTTTATATTTGCATTTAAAATCTTTAGAAAAAACTAAAGAATATCACTTTCTTTATGTAAGTCATAGTGAGGTTGAATCTAAGCCTACCCCTAGTGTTAGTGACAGGGATGCAGGCCCAAGTAAAGTTGAGCCCAAACCTAGTGTTAGTGATAAGGGTACAGGTCTAAGTAAAGTTAGGCCTGATGAATGGCACAAAGTCAAAGTTCAGTCAAGGAATAGTATTAGAGAGATAGTAATCATGTGGTAGCAACTAACAACAGGTTTCAGATACTAGGGAATTTAGATGAAGCAGTACAGTGTGAATTTACCATGGTTGGGGACTCCATCAGGAAGTAAATAAAGGTTGTAGTGCTAGAACATTAATTATTTATGGAAGATTTCAACCTGCCTCATATAGACTGGAACCTTTTAGAAGGAAATAATAGGGAAGGTATCTTCATTGAGTGCTGTAATGATAGCTTTCTAACACAATTTGTAGGCAAACCAACTAGGAATCAAGCAATCTTAGATTTGGTTCTAGCGAATGATTATAAGGTTATTATGGAACTTGCAATAGGAGAGTCATTAAGGAATAGTGACCATTTTATCATACGTTTTAAGACGGAATTAAATAGGGATCTAATTGACAATGACCATCTAGTATCTTGCTTCTCGAGGGGTGACTATAGTAAATTTAGTGAGAGATAATGAATTTGCCAATAAAAATGCTATTCAGATGTGGTCTAGATTCAAAGAAATTTTAGAGGATATACAACTTAGATGTATTGTTTTCAGAACTATTAGGACTGACAAGCTTAGGAAACCTTTGTGGTGGAATAATGAAATAGTTAAAATTGTTAAAAAGAAGAAAAGAGCATTCAGGGAGTTTAAAAGCAGAAATAGCTCTGTGGACTTGGATAATTATAGGCAGTTAAGAAATAGGTTAAGTATAATACTTTGATTGGGAAGAGCAAATGGAATAGTGAAATAAATCGAGCTAGAAATAGCAACAAAAACCCAAAGAAATTCTTTAGTTTTTATGAATATAATAAAAAAGCATGATAGGATTGGCCCAATAGAACATGATGATAAGATATTTGAAGATGATCAGGTTATTGTTGGCATTTTTAATGATTATTTTAGTTATGTTTTTACTGAAGAAAATTTTAATAACTTTGATTTTAATTCTTTAGATTCCGTAAACTCAGGCATTTTTGGTAAGATTCATACTGTATAAGGAAGGATGAATGTTAGGCAAGTTATTCGTACAATAAAATTAAATAAAGATGCTGAGCCTGATAATATATACGCTAGGGTTCTCAGAGAAGGGGAGGATAGCTTATCTGAGACTACTAACTATTTTGTTTGCTAGGTCTATCAATTATGCAGAGGTACCTGAGGAATGGAAAAAAACGACTGTACTCCTAGTACCCATTTACAAAAAGGATAGTAGGAAGGAAGTCAGGAAATTATAGGCCTGTTAGTCTAACATCATTAGTGGAAAAATACTTGAAAGAATTATAAAGAATAATTTTCAAGATCATTTGGATAATTTTAATTTTATTTGAAGTTCCCAACATGGATTTATGTTTATGTAAGGTTTGTCTGATCTCTTAGACTTTTTAGAGTTTGTAACTGATCAGGTAGATAATGAACATGATACAGATGTTATTTATTTGGATTTTAGTAAGGCATTTGACAAGGTTCCACATAGGAGACTTGTGTATAAATTAAAAGCTAATGGGATATCGGGACCAATTATAAACTGGGTAGAAAAATGGTTAGAAGACAGAGAACAGAGAGTAATTCTAAATGGCCATGAATCTGGGTGGCAGAAAGCGAAAAGTGGGGTACAACAGGAATCAGTTTAGGTCCATTACTCTTTATTTTATATCTAAATGATTTAGAGAAAGGAGTAGGTTGTAAAGTTTCTAAATTTGCAGATGATATCTAAATGATTTAGAGAAAGGAGTAGGTTGTAAAATTTCTAAATTTTTAGATGATACAAAAGTAGTTGCCCCAGTTACAAATATAGAAAATTCTTATAAACTACAAAAAAGGCGTTGATAGATTAGTGGCTTGGGCTAGTAAATGGCAGATGGAATTCATTGTCAAAAAAAGCAAAGTCGTTAATTTTGGTAAAAATAATGAAAATTTAGTTATGAGATGCAAGGAAACTGGTTAGAGGATGTTAGACAGGAAAAAGATCTTGGCATTATAGTTAGTAGTGATCTAAAATTTTGTAAGGAATGCTTAGAGGCTAGAAATAAGGCAAATAAAATGCTAGGTATTACTAAGAGAAATGTTAGTTACAAGAGTAAGGAAGTCATTTGTAAATTATGTAATTCTTATGTTAGGGCTCGTTTAGAATACTGCATTCAAGCCTAGTTCCCTCACCACAGGCATGATATTGATATGCTTGAAGGTGTACAACGTAGGGCAACCAAGCATATCCCTGGCTTAAAAAGACTGGGATGCAAGGAAATATTAAAGGAACTAGGTATGTTCAGTTTTGAGAGATGTTGTTTGAAGGGAGATACTGTATGAGATACAGATGTTCAAAATGTTTTCAGGTTTTGGACAATTTAGATGTAAGTAACGTTTTCTTATTAGAGCCAGATGGAAAACCTCGAGGGCATATAATAAAATTAGAAAACAGACTTGTAGACTGGATCTACGAAAATACTTTTTCAGTCAGGGAGTAGTAGATTTTTGGAATGATTTGCCAAATGATGTAGTAAATAGTAGCTCCTTAGTTAGTTTTAAGGAAAAGTCGAACGTTTTCATGAATAAAAGAGAGTTTTTGTAGATTGTAAATAATGCATATTTTTAGCATATTTTTGAGATTGACATTTTGCAAAATTTTATTATAAAATATAGCTTATGACTTGCATAATCTCGATAGGCCCAAGTAGCTTAATGTTTTCCAAATAAAATGTAATGTAATATAATGCATTTCTTGGCTACTCTCTCTCTCCAATAGTAATACTTAATATGATCCCAAGATATGTCAAGATATGATCAAAATTTTTGATCATTCTTGATCATTTTTAGGTTTGTTTTAAATAAATTACTTTTCTGCAACATTTAAAAAAAAGATGGGGGTCAATATTATTTTGCAAAACAACGTGTTAAGAAAATAAACATAAAAAACACGTCGCATCACTAGGTCTAGATATAAAAAAGAATTTTGAATGTCATACTTGGACATCAGTAATAGGTACAGGGTGTCCGAGAATTATCTGTACAAGTTTTGGCTGTTATTAAAAGTCAACCATGAAGTGTAGAAATTCCAGTGTTGTCCCATTTTACAGAGAATCTCATTAAGTTTTTTTTTTATACCAAGTTTCGACAAGTTTTTTAGAAATTCCAGTGTGTCCGAAAATTATCTGTACAATTTCATCTTTTAATAAAATTCTTGATAACACGTAAAATTCTTAAACAAGGTTATTTAGAATCTGTATTTTCAAAAGTTTCTTTTATTAAAGTAACGTTGTTACAAACATTCGATATGTGCACCATCAGTGATTCGCAAAACATCCAGTCGATAATCCAAATGTTGCCATGTACGCTGCAGCATATCCACATCAATTCGCTCAATAGCAGCTGTGATTCTTGCTTTTAAATCATCAATGTCTGTCACCCGCGTACAAAAAAGAAAAAACTTGTCAAAACTTGTTATCAGAAAAAACTTAATGAGTTTCTCTGTAAAATGGGACAACACTGGAATTTCTACTTCATGGTTGACTTTTAATAACAGCCAAAATTGTACAGATAATTCTCGGACACCCGGTATATTCCCTTTTGTTTATGGGTGAGCAATTAATTAAATTTTGTTCCTTTGGCTGAAAAACTATTCCCAAGTATACATTTATGCATTTATGCAGACTGAAATGCTTGGCAGAATTTTTGTAATAGGTTCGAAGAAGACCCCTTGTCCCTTTCGCACCTTTCACAACATGCAATTTTGTAATATTACAAACCCTTCCCTACCTCTCGCCCCACTATTCTCCCCTTTCATACCATTGGAAACACGCAATATTACACCACCCTATCACCCCTTTTCGCCACGTCCCATCATGCCTTGATAATAATCATTCAGGAGAACAAGAAATTGGTGCAAGGTTTAGGCCAACTGACATGGCCTATTGCTATAATTCCTGTTTTATTATTACCGACATCATCATGATTCGAAATACTGACCCCAGTTTCTTTGCTTCGCTTTTAGGAAAACGGTATTACCCATTGAGCTGCGTACGCTGGCTTCATACCCAGAGAGTTTCTATAACACCCGAAAGGAGGGAAAGAGATACTAGATTATACAGTGGCGTTCATAAGTATTCGTACAGAGAAATATTTCAGTTATATTCGTCCTTATCTTTTGTACCATGCATTGGATAGTTATGAAATACTTACCGTTCGTTTGGAAAATTTTTACAAATAAAAAAATTAGTTTAAAGCCAACATATAATGTAAAACATCAAAGAATTTGAGGAAAATAAAAAGTTAAAATGCAAAAGTAGGATGAGCGTTCATTTTGTGCAAACTTTGTGTTGAAAACAAAGGCGTTGCCTACATCAGGGACTAGTCTGAAAAATGCAAAAGGCAAATTTCTGAATTTTTTGTAGGGTTAAGTTATGAATGCGTGTATTTGAAACGCTACCAATTTGTACCGGTCGCCGTTAAAGGGTTAAAAAGAACAGAACAAGAATAACACAAAAAACACTTGGTGTTAAAAATTTAAACTTAAAAAATATATTTAGTGACACTTCTTAGAAAGCTTGACCTTCGTGAAATGAGGAATCATCGCGCGGAACATTTGAAAGGTTGAAAGGTATATATATACAAAGCTGGGCACAAACCGTTAATCCGTTAATCGTTAATTAACGAAGTTAACTTTTTCGTTAACGATTTAACTTTTAAGTTAACTTTGAAAATCATTATCGGACTAATTAACTTCCGTTACATTTAACTTCTGTTAACTCAAGTCCGTTAACCCAAAAAATTCATAAATAAACGTTTAAAAGTTTCTATTATTTTCAGTGCTGAGCAGGTGCTCAATTAATCCGCCACTGTTAATAGTGATGAACGAATTTCCATTTCCGCAGTGCAAAATCAGGCGATATATTTGTTTCCGTCGCCACAATTTGTGTCTTACCAAATATGGTAGTTATTTATGGCATTGGTTTGAGCAAAACATGGTCGACTGTAAAATCAGGCGGAAAGATTTGCCATTTGAGTTGAATGTTTCAACTTCTTTCAAGAAATATCACGAGCATTTTAAGGCACTTTCAATAATATATATGTAACAATTACAACAAATAACTACATTCGTTTCATTTGCAGTCTGTCTCTTGCGCAACATGTTTGTGCTAGTGAATATTTAAAAATAATCGTTGTCAAGTAAGTCATGTATATTTATAATATGTCTGTGAGTACCTTATTAGTAGTCTCCTTGATACATTTCAAGAACCATAAAACTGATCAGGTAAGATTTCAATTCTCATGTCACTTTGATGACATAAATTAAGTCAATTGATGTCTTACAATGGGAGCGTTTTCACCTTAACCCTTTATGTCCTGGCGGTACTTCTAGGTACCACATCTTTAAAATCTCCATAATTATTTTTCTACCCGGTTGATCCTGCCGGTACTTTCAAGTCCCAATGTGAATTAGTTTCTTTATGAGATAATAGATGCGTTGAGAAGTAATGTGAGCGTGTGGCGCCAGAGGCTATTTACTCTTTAGTATCTCTGTGAAGACCGAAGAAATTCAGTGCAATTACTTCCCGAATATTCTGTGCCATATCTGTTCCAAATAAAAAGGTAAGGGTTATTTTATTTTTTATCTTGTCTTGAAATGTTCAAGAATGCTTCAAAAATTGTTGTTCTTGTTTATTATTTTTAGTGTGAAATAATAAAGGATTATTGAGTCAACTTCTAAGTACCAACAGGACAAAAGGGGCATAAGTCTACATCGTTTTCTTTTGGTTTTCTTTCATTTATGGATGGACTATTTTAATTTATGTGGAAATATTTGAACTTGAACTCATGTGTTTACACAAGATGCGCTTGCAACATTGCGCAAGCTAAATGGAGAAACGAGAAGAAGAGGGAAAATTAATTATATATATTGTGTTTTTCATTTTTTTTATAATAAAAGTTAACGTTAACGGTTATCGGTAACTTCCGTTACATGTTTAACGAATTAACGGATTAACGGTTAACGAAGTTAACTTTTTGGTTAACGGATTAGCGGTTAACGAAGTTAACTTCTTGGTTAACGGTGCCCACCAACTGTATATATATATATATATAATATATATATATATATATTATATATGATGAATAAAACCACGAAGGAAAGGAAACACAAAACGGTGCTCAAGTGCTTTCGTCTAATGACATCCTCAGGAACTGAAATACATAAAAGGTTACGGCCTATAATAGGTTACAGAAAGAAAAAAAATATATAAATAAATAACATACATACACACAAACATATATACACACATATATATATACATACATAATCTACAACATACACATATATATATATATATATATATATATATATATATATATATATATATATATGCAATAAACGGAGAAGTAAAAATAAAACTTAAAAATTAAGGATTAGAGGATTAACAAAGAGGCATATCGATTTTTAGCACAAGATCAAATGAGTTATAAAAATAATACAAATTTATACTGGAGATACGCCCGGGTTTAACACTTTGCCTTTTAGAGTCAAGTTTCGATATATATAAAAATAAATTGAAGATTAAAAGTTAATAAAGTAGCTTACAAGTTTACCAAAGATTTAGCGTCCTACCCTTTTTATCTAGATTTGTTTTGAAGGAATTCAAAACAACAGGATCGAGTTGAAAAAGACCTTTGCTTATGTTGAAGTTATTTGAAAGTTGAATAATGGCAGACTCAAGAATATTTCTATTGACAATGTTGCTCGAATGAAATAAAACTGAAGCATTATTCCAATCAATACAGTGGGATAACTCTGACAAATGGACAAAAAGAGCACTGGACAACTGTCCTGTTCTGACGGAATATTGATGCTGTTTTATACGTGTGTGCAAATCCTTTCCCGTCTGACCTATGTAAAAGGAATCACATTGTTTACGCCCAATTTTATAGATAATGCCTGAATTATTGGTAGGGCTATTTTTTACTATGATATTTTTCACAATATTGTTATATGAAAATACTACATTAATATCCAAAAGTTTAAGTACATTAGCAATGCCTAAAAAGCCCGGGAAAAATGGAAGTACTAAAATATTTTTGACAAAGTACGAGTGTTATTATTGACACGATAGAAAGTTCGTTTTGCCTTGTTGAGACAAGATTCCATAAACGCAGATGGGTAACACAGATCACTTCCAATACCGTTGATTTTTTCCAATTCGGCATCGATGTATTCCGGACTGGCGATCCTAAGGGCGCGGAGAAACATTGATGAAAAAATGGCCTTCTTAGTGGGGGTGTCATGTCCCGAGTAAAAGTGTACGTAGGACAAGTTGTTTGTTGTTTTCCGATAGATACTAAATTTAAAACCTGGGCTTTCCCTATGTACACGCACATCCAAAAATGGATTGACTTGTCTTGTTCCACTTCTAAAGTAAACTTAATGGAGGGGACTTGATCATTTAACTGAAGGAGGAAGTTATCCAGGTCACGATTCATGGGCCAGATACACAAAATATCGTCGACGTACCGTGTCAATAATAACACTCGTACTTTGTCAAAAAATATTTTAGTACTTCCATTTTTCCCGGGCTTTTTAGGCATTGCTAATGTACTTAAACTTTTGGATATTAATGTAGTATTTTCATATAACAATATTGTGAAAAATATCATAGTAAAAAATAGCCCTACCAATAATTCAGGCATTATCTATAAAATTGGGTGTAAACAATGTGATTCCTTTTACATAGGTCAGACGGGAAAGGATTTTCACACACGTATAAAACAGCATCAATATTCCGTCAGAACAGGACAGTTGTCCAGTGCTCTTTTTGTCCATTTGTCAGAGTTATCCCACTGTATTGATTGGAATAATGCTTCAGTTTTATTTCATTCGAGCAACATTGTCAATAGAAATATTCTTGAGTCTGCCATTATTCAACTTTCAAATAACTTCAACATAAGCAAAGGTCTTTTTCAACTCGATCCTGTTGTTTTGAATTCCTTCAAAACAAATCTAGATAAAAAGGGTAGGGCGCTAAATCTTTGGTAAACTTGTAAGCTACTTTATTAACTTTTAATCTTCAATTTATTTTATATATATCGAAACTTGACTCTAAAAAGGCAAAGTGTTAAAACCCGGCGTATCTCCAGTATAAATTTGTATTATTTTTATAACTCATTTGATCTTGTGCTAAAAATCGATATGCCTCTTTGTTAATCCTCTAATCCTTAATTTTTAAGTTTTATTTTTACTTCTCCGTTTATTGCATATATATATATATATATATATATGTGTATGTGTGTAGATATGTATGTATGTATATATGTGTATATATGTTTGTGTGTATGTATGTTATTTATTTATATTTTTTTTTTTTTCTGTAACCTATATATAGGCCGTAACCTTTTATATATTTCAGTGTTCCTGAGGATGTCATTAGACGAAAGCGCTTGAGCACCGTTTTGTGTTTCCTTTGCTTCGTGGTTTTATTCATCATAAATATTTTTCACGTGTTACTTTCGTGAAATAATTTTCATATATATATATATATATATATATATATATATATATATAAACAGAAACAGTATGCATATTAAAATATACGGGTCAAGCCCAGAATAGGCACGTGATGTACCTCAATCCCAGATGAAGCACCTGCGTTCAACCTCAATCCCAGAATAGGCACCATGCAAGGAATTAAATAAAAAAAACCTGATGATTACAAAATTTATTGTTTATACAAAGTTTATTACAAATGTAATAAAGGCAAAGTTATAAAAGGTTTAAAGTGGTTTAATGAATAAAGAAAAATTTTAGATATTATAAATTCCTGCAATATGAGCCCGAATGTTTCTGAATCCATCTGAAGCAAATCTATCTTGCCACATAAATTGGTATAGATATAGGTTAGGTTAAGTTAGGTTAGGTTAGTTTAGAGTTGATTTTTTCAAATATTGATAAAAACAATGAAATTATATCTCTAAAAACTGTTTATATTTTTTTCTCCTCAATCCCAGATTAAGCACCTGTGTTTTGCCTCAATCCCAGATTAAGCACCTAAAAATGATTTCAGGTGCCTATTCTGGGATTGATCCAAATATACTCGTACATACTGAAACAAATGCAAAGGAGTATATATACAAAATTCTCTCAGTAAACCTTAACGTTCGATCTCCGGGTAACATGGCGGCTAGCAAAATTTGAATCTTTAGTGACATCGGTTCGAATTTCACCCAGGTAAGGTAAATTTATTGCTAATGTATTTAATTTTAAAATTTAAGTTGCTTTTAGTATGTGTGGTTCCTGATTAAAATAAAATTGATATGCATGTAATTCCACTCAGTCTAATGAAAATAAATTAAAATCGTATTTAATTGACATTTCCTCCAATAGATGGCGCCACCCACTTCAAATAAATTATTTTCAAGGACTCGGTTCCCCGAAAAGTATTTCATCAAGTATCGAAATTTGATGACAGTATTGTCATCACCTGAGGGCACTCGTTCAATGAGAGAATTTTTCATATCTTGATAAAAATTCTAGTCTCAGTACACATGTTAAAAGCTGCCGCTAAATATTTTTTTTTTTAACTTTGAATTTTTAACACCAAATTTTTTTTGTGTTATTCTTGTCCTGTTCTTTTAAGGTTTATTATTATGTACACAAAAAAGATTTGCCTCTTTGCAGGACGTATTTTTCAGAACTTAACTATTGTGGCGCTACTTGCATTTCGGAGACAAATTCACCTCTTGCAAGAAGGTTTATGCAATAAAAGAAGATTCATATTTATCATAATCATTGTCAAAAACATTTACAATAATGAATCTGTACTTCATGCATTTATTACAGAGTGATTGATAATGGACGAAGTATATCATGAAATGTTTGATGACAATATATATATATATATATATATATATATATATATATATATATATATATATGAATAAAACCACGAAGGAAAGGAAACACAGAATGGTGCTCAAGCGCTTTCGTCTAATGACATCCTCAGGAACACTGAAGTAAATAAAGAGTTCAAGACTTGAGCACCATTCTGTTTTCTTTCCTTCGTGGTTTTATTCATCATAAATATTTTTCACGTGTTACTTTCGTGAAATAATTTTCATATATATATATGGAATATCAAGCAATGATCATACACGATTTTGCATAATGCAAAATTTAACCCACCAGAATTTGAACCGAATATCCAGGGGCGTACCTAAAGTATTTGGCACCCGGGGCGGATCCTTCCTTTGGCATCCCCCAAAAATAACTTTAAAATTTAAACACACAAGAAAATATATTATGTTTGCAAGTAGATTTTTAAACAGTACAGTACTGTCATAAGCAAATTGTAAATAAGAAAAATGCAGGACATTAAAAATTCAGTGAACAGGTAATACTGCATTTTATTTTATAAAAAAACACAGGAAATCCAGTCTCAACGCTCAGCGGCTGAGCGTGAATCCTCTCTATTTACCTTTGAAGAATAGGCTGAGCCTCAGCCTATTCTTCAAAGGTAAATAGAGAGGATTGACAGTCTCTGCTTTCGAGCCTTAATTTCTGAAAATTGATCAATGACCTCATCAAAATTCACCTCCTTTGCATATTCATGTTCAATTGAAAGTAAAGCCAGATTTGTCAATCTTGTCTGACTCATGGTCGAGCGAAAGAAATTTTTTATAATTTTCAATTTGGAAAAACTTCTTTCACATGAAGCAATAGACACACAGACAGTCAAAAAGAATCTCAAAAACAGTGACAAGCTTGGCAAAGATTCACAAAAATCCCATTTACAATAAGCTCCAGAAACTGTAATGCTGTCCATTTCTTTGCCTCTTCAACGCTGATTTTGGCAGCTTCCAAATGCCTCCGAAGTCGTCCAATTTCCACACTGATATCTTCATCAGAGAATTCATCGAAAATCTGAGTCAAATTTGGAGTATACTTCCGAAGTTCTTCTTCTGTTGCAACAACCAAAGTGTTTGGCTGAATAACAACGAAGATTGACAGAATTTGATCCATTGCCTTAGAACGAATCTCCAATTCTTGATGAAAGCGATCAAGACATTCAAACATAGCCCTTTTTACTTCCTTTGGCAATGTGAGACCAGCATCCTTTGCCATCTCTCCTGGCATCCTTTTTCGGAGCTTTACTCTCCCTCTTCTCTCCATAGAAATGTCCATTTCCTCACAGTTTGTAGTTGCATAATGAATGGCCCTCTCCACAATTTCATTGCGCTGATCTTCAAGAAACAGTTTTAGAGCTTGGAGCTTCACAATGCACTTTTCAAGGTTGATTCCAACTGTTTGCAAATACTTTTGTGTGAGATTAATTTCTTCCAGGACTTCACACCAGAAAGAAAGGTAATTTATTACAACAGAAAAGCTTCAAACAAGTGGGTCTCATTCTCAAACTTTTTCCAACTAGATACCCATTGAGTTATCAGATTATCAACCCAGACAAGCAGAGACAATTAATTATCATTATTATTATCATTATTAATTATCATTTATAAACACTTAAACATCACTATGATACCACATTGTCAAAAATTACTGGACACTGGTATAAGTACCATGATATTGTTATAAACACCAGCACTTTATGCTTTATCATAATTATTTAATGAAACATACCTCATGTATGTGGAGTCACAGTGTCAAGTGAACAAGACTTGGAATGTCAGTTGCAGCCAGCTGGCTATGCTCAACAAACTGATGACTAAAACGTCAACAAACGTTCGCCTTTCGATGTAATTTTTATCAAATATTTAATTTTTCGTTTGTAAATTTTGTATTACCAATAAAAATAAAAATTTATTTTATAGTGGAAATTAACATTAAGCTGTAATACAGGGTGGGCCGTAAGTTTCCATACATAGGAAAAATTAAACGTTTGTTTTTATGTTTCAGATACCCTAAGAATATGCGTTTGACGAAAGAGCAACGAATTGAAATCATACTGATGGCTGGGTCGGGAAGCAGTCGCATGGTTGCAATGAACTTTAACAGACAACATGGAACGAACATCACACACTGGCTGAGTCCGACGAAGATGCAAGGTGCCGGTAAAGTGATGGTGTGGGCCGGGATATGGGGTGACAGAATTATTGGACCAATTTTTGTCAGTGGAAATCTTAATGCCGAAAGGTATCTTAACATGTTGCAAGAAGAGATTTTCCCATCCCTGCTAAACGAGGAAGGTAACTTCCCAGTTTACTTCCAGCAAGATGGAGCTCCACCTCATTATGGTCTTCACGTGCGTCGATATTTGGATCAGCAGTTTCCGGATGCTTGGATTGGTCGGCGTGGTCCTGTGGAGTGGCCTCCCAGATCCCCAGATCTCACCCCCCTTGATTTCTATCTTTGGGGGCACTTGAAGGCCATGGTGTATCAGGAAAAGATACGAGACATAAATCATCTAAAGGAACGTATCACCAACGCTATTACAAGCATAACGTCAACTGTGCTAATGCGTGTTCATCAACAGTGGGGAACACGTATTGAAATGTGTTTTCAAAACAATGGCAACCATGTAGAGCATATTATATAAATAAAAATGGTTGTCCATAAAAAAATGTTTATTTTTCCTATGTATGGAAACTTACGGCCCACCCTGTACGTAGTTTGAACATTTTCTTACTTTGGAGAATTTTTCATTTGGTTTGAAAACTTGTACTGGTATTTCAATTCTCCTGATGGCACCCCCTCCTGGCTGTCACCCGGGGAGGACCGCCCCCCTCGCACCCCCCTTAGTACGCCACTCCCAATATCTCATGGTCAGCAGATAGAGGGAGCTATTCAACTGCAAAGAACACGCAGTATAATTAAAGAACGACGCTTGTATAGGAGAACATTCCGAGCAAGATGAGGAGGGAGAACGAACAAATGAAAAATGAGGTAACCACCCGGGAATCGAACCCTGGATCTTCCGATTGCCGGTCAGATATGATAACCACTACACCTACACATGGTTACCTCATTTTTTCATTTGTTCGTTCTCCCTCCTCATCTTGCGCGGAATGTTCTCCTATACAAGCGTCGTTCTTTACGTTATATATATATAATATATGTGTGTGTGTGTGTGTATATATATACCGTACAACAATCGCAATATTAATGAATAAGTAATTGGTGTGGCCTTGAAGCTCTCTCTGCCACTCTAATTGAAATCAAGAAAGCAAACTAAGAGCTCTCTGCGTTGTGCTTTATCTTCAGCTCAGCTTTAAAAGGCCCTCGAAACTGTATTAATCAACACCTGTCTTCCACGTTCTTCTGAGTAACTCATTTATCATATTTGACAGACTTCAATTGGAAGGATTGGCTGTATTCACATCCTCAAAGAGAGGCTGCGACGCCATCATTCTTATACGCCGATTCTCAAAGGGTTTATTTGCAGGGCGCCTTTATGATGTTGACATATCGAGAACTTTATTGCCTACGATCCAACGTAGTTGCATATATTAATGCCGCTATGCACTCGCATATGTCTTCTGAGTGAATCTAGTTATTGCTGTATAAGGAAAGGACTCATAGTAACATGTGTTGCGTATTGTATGCCACTATTGGCAGAGAGAATTTGTATTTAATTGTGTGAGTTAAACCCAGTTTTCAGAATCTACGAGTAGGAACGATTGTTTCTGTATATTTATTTTAATTTCCAACCTTAGATTGTTCTCTATATGTATTTATAATTAAAGGTTATTGATTATACAATTATGTCATATATCCCTTGTTAATTTTTTGGTTGATGTAGGTCTATGGAGGCCTGGTTATAGATTTAAAATAATTTATTCCTGTTTATAAACAATTATTTCAATGGGACAAGAACGTGCTATTGTTCATTACCAGAGTCCATTCATTTATCAGTGAGTTCAGGAATTCGGTTCTGTCTCTAGAATTAGTCAATATGGGACTACCCCTCCCCCCAAGATGTTAGAGGTGCTCCCCTTTGCATATCTACATCTGCATGCCAGCGCTGGGTCTTTCATACAATGGACATTTTAGAAACAAATGTCATCAGCGTGAAATTAAGATACTTTAGGGCAAGAAAAGCTAGATTAGAATTATATCCATTTTGCAGACAAAAAATAAATGAGGCGACAGTTACCGGCCTTGAAAGCGTTATTTCTGGCGTTCATTCTACTCTAACTCAAAGTGAGATCTAACTTAACCAAGAATACCCCCAAAATAACTTACTTACCAATGAATGTAGGTGAGTGCGGTATTTTCTGTAGGTTGTTTACCCTCTTTTGCAATATTTGAGGTCATATAACGGAGGAACCTGCAGCTTTACGTGGGATCCGAATCTCAGGTCGCTACATAATTTGAACGAAGAGGACGGTATCCCTTCTAACTACTACTCAGACCCAATGTCCCTTTTAATTCTGCCGATCAGGAAGTGGTTACGACGTAGTCTGAATGGAGCATAAAATTTGACGTATCGATCTCTCTTACGTAAGTGTCACTAATTTTATTTAGCGCCAAAGTGGGTAACCATCCATTAGGTTAAGTTAGGTTAGGTTAGGTTAAGTTAAGTGACGTTAATAAATAAAATTTGTGGATAGATTATCCCGTGTCGATGTTTTGAGAGAAAGTCCAAAATAGAATGCCTTTTTGTGAGATAGAAGCACTTTATAAATATGAGCTACTTCGTGGCCACATAGTAACACTGCTTTCCGTTAGATCAGCGAAGTTAAACAACGTTAGACCTTTTTACTATTTGGATGAAGGACCGGTCCAGCGCTTTCAGATAACGTAGCGACCCGTAGATGGTTCGGATCCCACGTAAAGGTGTAGGTCCGTTCCGTGACATGACCTTTGCAGTTACGAAGGAGGCTAAATAACTCCAAACATTGTTATTATTATTTTATAAATATTAAAAACAACAAATTCGTGCACAAGTAAAGAAGATAACAAGTTATCCATAACTTTGCACTCACGGTCATTCTCATTCCCATTCACGGTCCTCAGGTGAGAATTTCCAAAGTGAGACGAGAGTTTCCTGATTTCAGAATGTCGCTCCTATTCGCATTTGCGGTAAAGGCGCCAAATAACAAAGACTAGTATTTCACAGTATTTCACAGGTAGCCTATCATACCCTACCCTAACCTAACCTAACCCTCGACCAAAGTGAGAAAACCGTGGATAAGAATGAGAATAGCTTAAAACGGAAACAGATCGATTTGAGAATAGCTTAAAACGGAAACAGATCGATTTGAGAATAGCTTCAAACGGAAACAGATCGATTTGAGAATAGCTTAAAACGGAAACAGATCGATTTGAGAATTGCTTCCTTTGAGATTCTCCCTCGAAGACTGAGGGAGATTGAGCAAAGAATAAAA
>JAJOZX010002013.1:575000-665000 GCA_023014485.1 Bathynomus jamesi | reverse complement strand
ATTATGAATGGGTTCGATAACGTAGATAGAGATAATTCAAAATATCTCGATATAATAGGACTAGAAATAACGGGTGTAAATTGACAGGTAGAAGGTTCGAGACAGCAGTTGCCAAAAACTTTTTTACGCATACAATAGTAAATAGGTGGAATAGTTTGCCGGTAGAAGTAATTAGTAGCACGTCTATAAACATGTTTAAAAATCGATTAGACGCATATGTTGATAGATTGGGTATAGTTTAAGGTAGTAAAATTAAGGTTTTTGTGGTTCGGAACCCACGTAAAATTGTAGGTCCTCTCCGCCACCACGGAGGACATGCACAATACACAATTACGAACACAGTTAGGTAGACCAGCCATGAGTGGCTCGTAGGGTCTTTGTTAGTCTGAAACATTATAACCTTATTATATATATATATATATATATTATATATATATAATATATATTACTGCAAAAACTGGATGTTAAATTAACAATAAATGACTGTCACTTGTAACAGTATGTTCCCGTTTTTCAAAACACCATTAACATATATTTTGAAATCCATATTACAGAGAATATTATCTGAGCTTCATTTTACTCTTATTTTAGTACTATTTTTTAAAAATAATTTTTAACATTTAAGTTACTTTAACAAGATTAGACTGTCAGTATAACGACACTCTTAAAAATGACTTTAAAATTTCATGGTTTATTTTAACAGAATATAAAATTTGTTTAAATATCGGCTGTAAACCAAAATTGTACAGTAACATTAGATTTACTAATTTCAAGCTGTTAGTTTTCTTAAACTGTAACTTTTCAAATTACAGCTGCTAATGTTATTTTAACGTTAAAAACATTTGACTTGAAGAATGACCTTAACCAGTATATTATAGTACCTGTTAATTTACCAATTATTACTGTTAATTTTTATGTTATGTTCAGGCTCATTGTTATTTTAACGGCAAATAACTGTTTTTAAAATAGTGCCAGTAGTTTGTGCGCATACATTAACAACTGAATTGCAAATTCATTACTGTAATTTATCCGATGCCTCGTAAACTTTCATACTCCAAGCTCACTTTTGTTTTAACAGCCAATAATTATTCTTAAAACAATACCTGTATGATGCCTATATGATACCTGTATGAAATAAGTCTTTACTGTAAAAGAAATTAATCAAAATTCACCGCTGAAAACAGTGTTCACATCTGAATATTTGAAAATAACTTCGGGAGTAACGTTTCAGCAAAGGAATCAAGACTAACGCATCTCGTTTTCTATGAATTTGTCCTCTAATTTCTCTGGTTTTACTCGTAAAACTATGATAGATACAGTTTTGAAACCTTTCAATCTATTTGGGAGACGAACTGTAATGGTCCCGCAATAACCTTCTCTACCCAAACCTACCCAACCTTCTTTAACCTTCTCTACCTAACCTTCTCTACCCAAATATTGACCCTGAACATTTAGGAATTTCATGAAATCCCTAATCCCTAATTACACAGATTCCCTGTAACATACAATTATTATAAATATATGGCTAAAAGTTACGTTCGCGCCTATTCGGTGCTATTTTTTGAATAACTTACCTCCTACACAGAAAATAGCTACTACTTTGTTGTAGGAGATGTTTCTTTGGGTTCAATTGAATTTAGGTTAGGTTAGGTTGGGTTAAGGGGATCTTTTAAACTATTCCCCCCCCCCCAGCTTCAGAGAGGGGACATAGTTTAAAAGGTCAATATTAGAGGGGAGATAATTTAACAAGTTTTACTTATCTTATTTACATAATAGAATTTCTAAGATATGTATATAAGATACATATCTTGAAAATTCTATTATATTCTATCATATTTCCGGTTTATAGAGAACCATTATTTGCATAGGATAAAACTTGAATGCCCGGTTAGGTCAACTGTATGCCCTTGACGATTGGTTAGGTTTAGTCGTGATAGTTTCGTTAGTTTTTAACGAAAATATCACGACTAAACCTAACCAATCGTCAAGGGCATACAGTTGACCTAACCGGCATTCAAATTTTATCCTATGTAAATAATGGTTCTCTATTATTATATGTTTGCAATAAATAATAAATTTGTTGTTATTGTTTTCTTATCTTATTTTGGTTAATTTGCAGAGTTTAAACTTTGGGGGGTGGGGGATATATTTGAAAAGATCAACATTGGGGTGGTGATTGTTGAAAAGAGTATGTTGAGGGGGGAATAGTTTAAAAGATCTGGTAAAGTTGTTAGGTTAAGTTAGGTTACGTTAACGTAATAGTCGTAACCTAACAAACTTAACCTAAACTACAACAAAAAAGTGGGTGTGTAAAATCCTGAGGTAGCATGAAGTAGAAGTAATTTGATTTTGAGGTTTTTAATTAAAATCCCATCAGGAGTGAAATTCGAAAAAAATAATCGTTATACATGATAAAAAAGCGCATTCTCTAAACTTTTTAATGGAACTCCTCCCTACCTTAACGCAAGCATAAATAATTTATAAATTTTAAAAAATAAGACAAAATTAGGACCTAATATAGCTTCAGTGACCAATATATATATATATATATATATATATATATATATATATATATACGAAATTAACAATAGACGAGAGGGTGAGCTTGATCTTAATGTATGGAATACCAGGTACAACAAATCGATGAATCGATACAGAATCTAAATTCTGTACCGATTCATCGATTTGTTGTACCTGGTATTCCATACATTAAAACCAAGCTCATCCTCTCGTCTATTGTTAATTTCGTAGTCATCCCCCTACCTAAAAGAAAAAAAATAATATAATCAACACTGAAAATTCTATGATGTGCGACTTTTGCGCCACCCTCTATCTATATATATATATATATATATATATATATATTAGTGATGTAGCGGATGTCATTTTTTCACATCCGCGGATGCGGATGCGGCTGAGGATGTTTGATTGCAACATCCGCGGATGCGGATGCGGATGTCTACATTTTCGTTATTTTTTAGGATATATTCGAGATTTGTTGTGTTTAACGTATATAATAAGTTATTATATAGAGAGAGCTGTAGCTATAATGTAGTATAATTGATTAATTGTACAATAATTGCTGTACTTTTCTCTGAACATATAAAATAATATCAAGCATCTAACTAATATAGAAATCAATTAGTGAATTCGTCTGCAAATAAATTCGTTATATTTGTTGAGTTTCAGCCACAATTAGAAACCATAATTGTGTTACCAGGATGCGGGACGTGAACCCAACTCAAATGCACCCCACCGACCTCTTTCCCCAACCTCCACCCTTATAGAAAGAGATCTTTAATTAGCTTGATAACTATTTATATTAAGTTTAAAGTTTATTAAACATATTTATAAATGAGTAATTAAAATAAAGTAAACTAAGATGTTCATCGTTTAATGTTCAAACTTAATTATAGGAAGGTTATGCTTAAGGAACATTAATTTTTCTGCCTTTTCTGCTGCCAGTCTGTTTCTCTTTTCATCATATATTAATCCAGCACTGCTAAATAATCGTTTGTTGGAGGACAGGCTAAATGTTTCCTTGCAAGTTACTCAAGTATGGATAGATATTCTGCGTATTTTTCGACCAACTAATAGGATTGTCACATGCAGCCAGGCGTTTTTCTTGGTGATAGCTCTCGATCATTTTTACTACATCTTTTGACATCGCGTAGGTCTCGTCATTGCTGCTTGACTCAAGAAACTGAGAGACAGATTCTGTGATAGATTTGCTTGTTGAAGGTGTTGGTTCTGTCACTGAAACTTTTATTCTTTTGGTGGGTGGCGAAGCGACAGATTCAAGAGATTGAAGCTCTTCAACTGCTTTGCCAAGTGATGATTTAACTCGTTCTAATGTACTAGGTGAAAATAACTTAGCTTTGTAACGTCGATCTAAGTAGGTTGCAAGAGAGTAACTTCATACAAGAACAGCCTCTCGTCTTGTCGCTTGCATCACTTTTGCGCACAATGAAGTAGTTCTATTAATATAGTAGAATTTGATAATTTCCGCTTATTAATGACATTTTATCTCAACAGTCCACATCCGCACGACATCCGCAGTCCAAAGTGCGGATGCGGATGCGGATGTGACCTACATCACTAATATATATATAAATTTACTTATTTATTTATTTATTAATTAATTAATAATTCTAAATAATTATTAATGCTAAATAATTAATAATTCATACTTATATAAAAATTATCCTGAAAACTTAAGAATGTATTTTATTGCTGATATTTTATTTAAATACAGTTCATGAATTTAGAATAACTTTCTATATATATACCTTTGGTAACTTTTGGCTTGCTTCTGCCCGAATTGTTCATTCTGACGAAGTTCAAGCTTTTCACCCCACCTTAGACCTACAGTTTAATGTGGAATGCGAACCACGCCCAGTAGCAGCCCAGCGTCTTAACGCACATTGCTCTCAAATGCGTCTATAATATTGCAGAGCTGGGCACTTGCGTTTTTTTGCCCGTTTTTTTGCGGTACTGCGGTACTGCGGTACTACCGTGTTGGTCGGTACCGCGGAAAGTACCGCGGGAAATTTGAATGCGGTAGCGGTACTGCTGTACTTTCAGCGATCCTTTGCGGTACTGCGTTATGCGGTACCGGTTTGGTAGTGCGGTAGTAGTACCGCAGTACCGCAGTACCGCAAAAAAACGGGCAAAAAACGCAAGTGCCCAGCTCTGTAATATTGCTATAGTGCTGTATTAGTTGTGATAAGCACGATCTTTCTGATCGGAATCTGTGCTGGTTCTCAATGAGTCTCTCCTGTGTCTCCAAAAGGTTACATGTTTTCTCTCTGACTATTCTTCCCAATATTTTGGTAAGATGTGATGTCACTGGTACCGGTCTATAGTTCTTTGCTTGAGACCTATCCTTCTTTTATATACAGGGACAATGTTTACTCTTTTTAGTATGCTCGGTATTTCCCATGTGCCCTGGGAGCTTCTTCATATCCAATATAGGGGTGTAGCTATTTCATTCTTATAGTTTTTTGTCAACAAAGCATTCCATTTGTTCGCACCTGCAACTGAATGTATTTTCATTTGTCCTCATGCTCTCAGTATATCTTCTGGGGTAAATTCAAAATCATTTATACACTCTTCATTTGATTCCTCCTCAAAAAAGGTATTACTGTTAGGTACTGAATGGCCCTTAATTAGGGTTTGTATTTCCCTATCTATACTCCCTAATTTTACTTGTATCACTTTTCTGGTGTTGCTGTCTGTACAATTAATTAACTTCGTAGCTACTCTCCTTCTTTTGCGGAATATTGTTCGCTTTTGCTTGATTTTTAAGCGAGCTGGGTTAGGCCTATCAGTACACATGTAAGAGTTTTATCGTCTCAGTAAGTGAAGCACCTAAAGCAATCCTATCTCATACGAGAGTAGGTTTACGGGATGTTTAACCACGGCCCTGTTTCGGCTTTGAGCCTATCTACTTAGAAGCACCGATCTAATTATCACTACACTTAAAATAAGTTTACTACGACCAGTGGGAACGATACGCTTGGGCTTACTGGGTAGCTTAGTTCTTGATGACGGCGTTGCGAGTCCCAACACAATGTCTGTTTGCATAATGCCACTGACAAACTTACGGTCGTCCCTCATACAAATCACAATCAGGTATGAAACACATTGTTAAAAAAACTATTATTATATACTTAAGTCACAGGTATGAAACGAGGAAAAAACTATAGAAAACAATATATGAATTGGTTTAGATCGAATTTTCTTGTCTCGTCGAGAAATCTGCGAGGTCTTCCTTTTTCTGACTCTCTCTCGACTCTTCTCCCTCTATCTGTGACAAATTGTCTTTCACTTCTCTGCGGTCTTCTTGCACGCTCTCTCGTTTCGTCTCGATCGTGGTTTCCCAGCTAGGATTGCGCCTCCAGCCAGAATGCTTTTGGGGTGTTCTTTCTCACGGTCCTAGAACTTCCAAACAACTTTAAATACATTGTTTTAAGAGCTTTAAAAATTCCAACTGTTTTATATTATTTAACTTACTTGATCTATTTGACAATATTAAATTATTTTGATATTGATTTCAGGGTCTATTTAAACACTAGACTATTTACAAATGCACGATTGGATGAAAAAGAGGTGTGGTATTGTATTATAAGTTTTCTCACACCCAAGTGGTTGAACAAAAACGTCACCTGTTCCAGTAGGATCATGTTGAGACCTGTTCGGATGTTTTACGTGCTGAAAGTCACGTATTCTGTCTGGATTTCGCCTGTGACCTATTTCAAATTTAGCTAATTCCTTTCAAATCCTAACTTATGTTTAAATATTATATTTTGCAACCATCCCTATATTTTTTCGTATGCGGACATTTCTTCGAAATCAAAAACTTCGACATCCAATAACTTCGACAAAAAATTACTTCGAAAATAAAACTTCGAATTAGGTTAGGTTAGGTTAGGTTTGGTTAGGTCTGTCAGGACGGCCGATCCACGTATCTTCGAAGTAATCAACAACAGGTTCTGCTTCATGTGGAAGAATGTTTTGTTCAATTAACATATTAAATCCCTCGACAACTTTGTTAGGTGGCACGAAGGCAAGAGCTGTAAGCATTCGAATATTTAGAGCGAATTGGGCATCAGTGTCGTATCGTGCTTTGAGTCCATATTCACAGACTTTCCTATATAAGCATTGACCAAAATGGAAAAAGCAACCATAGTTTGCAACTGATTGAAATTTCGAAGTTAATGCATTAATCATTCCTGTTTCAAAATCAGTTAAAATTGAATCAATGTTTAAGTTAGGAGCGAGGACTTTTACTTGTCTCAAAATGTTTATGTTTTCGAAGAAATGTCTGCAGTTATTGATTCGAAGTTTTATTTTCGAAGTAATTTTTTGTCGAAGTTATTGGATGTCGAAGTTTTTGTTTTCGAAGAAATGTTTTCGAAGAAATGTCCGTAAATCATATTTTTTAATCCCAACATATATATATTCCTCGTTGGTCTGGAAGACATCTAATTTAATTTTAGCTTCAGAAAGAAATGACGGCACTAATTTCTAACTCATCTCAAAGGGTCTTAATAAAGAATCTAAATATAATAATTTTATTATGATAAATTAATTAATTAACGTTATATAATTAAATTTATTACGGATTTTATAATAATTTTTATATAGAATTTTATGTAAGGTAATTTGCTTTGAAAATGCCCGAATGAACATATGTAATTTTAGAATCCAAATGGGGATGGCGAGGATAAGCTTTGTACGTGGAGCGTGATCGGGTTAAGTTTTACATGTGGTTCTCTGTGCCCTGTACATACATGTAGTTATGTAGTCATGTAGTCATGTTACAATCCAAGTTGTTTAACGTGATTATATATGAAAGTAATTTTTATGTTGACTAACAAGTGGAAACTAATCTGACAAAATTTCTCGGAGATTGAGAAACAAAAATCTCAAATACAAGATATATGAGCGATTTTACTATACACACGATATACCTTTGTTACCTTTGGTTAGCTTCCGCCCGAATTGTTCATTCTGACGAAGGTCAAGCTTTTCACTCCACCTTAGACCTACAGTTTAACGTGGAATCCGAACCACGCCCCACCAGCAGCCCAGCATCTTAACCACTAGGCCATCCAGTGGAAATCCGTGGCGATTCGTGATATCATATCATGGTGGTGCGATTTCATGTGTTGGGTGAGCGGTTTCTCTCCCGGGGTAAGGACCCTTTCCCCGGTAACCCCGAATGTCGGTCGGTCGGTGGATGGTGATTTACCTGATCGATTGGTCGTTCGTCGGTTGGATGGCAAACGTTTTTTGACATGAGCGATCATCAAGAACGAACTTGAACATTGTGAAAATGGGTATTAGGCTTATACCCCAAATGTTTTTCACAGCGGGAATGTTACACAGATAAATTTTGTTGCTACCCACACACACTAAGTTCACAAATTATTTAACTGCACAGATGGTATCGCGAATAACTTTATAATTTTGCACAATCTTATACACAAGCCGGATGTTACAATTTATGGTAGCGTGCCACCAGTTAGGTTGTTTTTCTTCATAATATTATTAATTCACTCAGACCCAATCCATTTTTTAAGGAATTTTTACTGCTGGGTCAAAAGTCAAAAGGGCACCTAATCGTGTAATGAAAGGGCACTTGATAATTGCAAAACGGGCACAACAGAAGAAAAATTTAGAATAATCTCACTCGTGCCTTATATGACAGTAAAGGAAAGAGACCCAAACAAGAAATTAAGAGAGAGAGAGAGAGAGAGAGAGAGAGAGAGAGAGAGAGAGGAGAGAGAGAGAGATGTGAGGGACACTTTATAATATTATTAAGAAGATATATTTCCATGAAAATCGAGACAAAAGCGAAATATAGTAAAACCAGAATAGCTCAAGCTAATTATAAAATAAAATTATATTCCCTCATCTCCTGCTCGGAAAAACGCTTGTATAAATAAAAGGGGATACCATAATATTTCTCTTTGCTAAGAATTTTTCACATTTGATTAATTAAGTTTATAATAATAACATATAGTATACAATAACTGTACTCTTGAAAAAGGGGAGCAAGGGGCACATCACTGCTGGGACAAATGAAGCTGACTGCTGGGGCAATATGAAGACCACTAGGACAAAATCCCAATAGTTTCTATGTAAAAAAAAAAAAGCCCTGTTCAGACCTCATCTAAGTAACCTGTTTACGTCAAATTGTCTTTAAAGATTTAGAAGGCCTGCAACAGTATTCATTTTGAAGGTTACAAAATTAGAAAGTTATTGTTTTCAATATAACTCGTAACAATCACTTTCATGTAAACAAATTCCTAAATCACCGGCAAATTTTTAAAATTTTCGAATAGATCAGTGGAATCATTATTTATGTGGCATCGCGCTGCCATGTATGATGGATTGCATTGTAAGCTGCTAAATATTTGATGGGAATGAGGGATTCAACTATACAACAGAAACGTGTTTGTCGCACCGAGAAGAGCTGTATTTTTCATTATTATGTTCTGCTACGGCGCCAGACGCGCAAAATATTCAAAATACATTCAGATTCAGTTAAATTCTGTTAAAATTCGATAAACAACGACTTATGATGGGTTAAGTAATTTTTACTACATGAAAATCATTATAAACTTGCTTTGTATGTAAAAATTTTATAATATACTCTCAGTCCAGCCGTTTGTAGTTTTGTTCAGAGTGTGCGATCGCTCCAAAGCGCCTATTAGCAAATCCCCTGAATATATACAGGGTGGCCCAAAAGTACCTACCAACATTAACTTACATTTCCTCCGAAACGAATCAATAGAATTCGATGAAAATTTGCTGACACACTATACTACTCACGTCATTTGTTTAACATCAGTTTGGAGAGAATGCCATTGGTCTGGACTATCGGAAGCACCATGGAAGTAGCATTGATTGACCTGCCTATTCGCCTGACCTCAACCCGTATGACTTCTTTTTGTGGGGATACCTCAAAGATAGAGTTTATCAGAGCAACCCAAAGACTTTGGAGGAGCTGAAATCATCGATTGAACGTCATATCGTCGACATTCCGATAGATGTACTCCACAGCGTGGTATCGAGATGCTGATTTGAATGGCGTTTCAACTATCTTTGTACTCTAAGTAGTTTTGGTGAAATAAAGGTTTAAACTAGGTAGGTACCTTTTCGGCCACCCTGTGTATATATGTATATATTATTTCAAGAAATAAAATATATATATATATATATATATACATACATTATTTCACGAAAGTAACACGTGAAAAATATTTATGATGAAAAGAACCACGAAGGAAAGGAAACAGAATGGTGCTCAAGCACTTTCGTCTAATGACATCTTCAGGAACACTGAAGTAAATAAAAAAGTTCGAGACTATATACAAATTTGTAAGGAAAAACTACCAATTATAGCACTTTGCCCTTCTTATCTTAATCCGTTCTGAACGAATTCAAAACAACAGGATCAAGTGGATTGTTTACAACCAATTTTATAGATAATGCCTGAATTATATATACTGTAGATCACAAAAAATAAAAAAAAATAAAAATAAATTGAAAAATAAAAAGTGTAAGATGAGCATACAAATTTATAAGGGAAAACTACCAAAGTTTTAGCACTTTGCCCTTCTTGTCTAAATCCTTTCTGAACGAATTCAAAACAACAGGATCAAGTGGAAAAAGACCCTGGCTCATGCTAAAATTATTTGTAAGTTGAATAATAACAGACTCGAGAATATTTCTATTAACAATGTTGCTAGAGTGAAACAAAACTGAAGTATTATTCCAATCAATAGAGTGGGATAACTCTGACAAATGGACAAAAAGGGCACTGGACGACTGTCCCGTTCTAACGGAATATTGATGCTGTTTTACACGCGTGTGCAAATCCTTTCCCGGCTGACGCTTGTAAAACAGCATCATTATTCCGTTAGAACGAGACAGTCCTTCCAGTGCCCTTTTTTGTCCATTTGTTTGAGTTTCACGCTGTATTGATTGGAATAATGTTTCAATTTTTTTCACTCTAGCAACATTGTTAATAGAAATATTCTTGAGTCTGCTATTATTTATTATTCAACTTACAAATAATTTTACCATGAGCCAGGGTCTTTTTCCACTTGATCCTGTTGTTTTGAATTTAGACGGATTTAGACAAGAAGGGCAAAGTGCTAAAATTGGTAGTTTTTCCTCACAAATCTGTATGCGCCTCCCACAATTTTTATTTCTATATTTATTATATATACGAGTATATATTTTTTTGAGACCTATATATAGTCTCGAACTTTTTATTTACTTCATTGTTCCTGAGGATGTCATTAGACGAAAACGCTTGAGCACCATTCTGTGTTTCCTTTCGTTCGTGGTTCGTTTCATCTATATATATGATGTAAACCTACAAGGAAAAAGAAAAGTGATTCCAAGGCCTTTCGTGTATTCAGAAGTACACCTCGTCAGGGAATTCCCTGACGAGGTGTACTTCTGAATACACGAAAGGCCTTGGCATCATTTTTCTTTTTCTTTGTGGGTTTACATCATTCATTCATTTCACGTGTTTAATTGTGAAATTCATCCCATATATATATATATATATAGTGTGTGTGTGTGTGTGTGTGGTGTGTGTGTGTGTGTGTTTGTAACCAAATTCATCGGGATTAAGGCTAATGATTGGAGTAACGTTTTTCATTTACTTTCTCATAAACGACCCCCTTCAAACTGAAGTTAGTTCCTTCACGCCCCTTTCTTTTCATCTGCAAATGGTATTCATGAAATATAATTTATTGGCACAATAATAATTGTGAGGTAGTATTGAAAAGGAATATTTCATTTATTAATATATTAGAGTACTATAATTTGAATAACTGCACCTTAACCTCTTTTGGACCACTGGGTCGAATATGTACCATTTCCATTACACGCACTCATAACTTAACCCTACAAAAACTTCGGTCGTTAAGAGGTTAAGAGATTAAGAGAGAGAGAAGCAATACAAATGGAAGAAAACGTCCGTAAATGTTTTTTAATGTACAAAAACTGTAGAAATATTTACTGCAGCACTGTTGCTCAATTATGCTGCGCGTTTAATTACTGTTAAAAGGTATAGTGGTCACGTCATTAACCTTCTCTCGACCCACTTCAGCAGTTTTCGCGCCCTACACTTTGGAAACGCTAGATTACAGTAGCACTTATATGCCTTTCAAACTAGGGCATGGTTAATTAATCATTTTTAGGAAAAAGTGATGGATGATGAAATTTTCTAATTAATCGATGATTAACTGATTAAAAATTATTAAAAATTAAATACTTCTGAAAAGAGTAAGAAAGAGCTTTATTATTTCTGTTGCGTGAGATAAGACCGAAGAAAAGATTTTGTTCAAACATTTAGTTTGCTTTAGTTCGAGAAATCAGGCATGGGAGGATTAGACAGTTTATACACGCAAAAAGGTGCCAAATTCAAATGATACATTACAAAAATTTAAAGTAAAATGATGCTGACATTATGGGGAAAATTAATCATTTCCCATAATTGTGTAAAAATATTTTTTGATTAATTAATGATTAAATTCGAAAAAAAATGATTAACTGATTAACTGATTAATCTGAACCATGCCCTATTTCAAACCCAATTGCTTGAAAACGCTCATATTTCGTGTTTTTAATATTTGTTTAGTCTTCATTAACTTCCACAAAGAAATTACACTTCAAAAAGATCATTATCGGAGTAATTTTTATCTCTAAATTTCCTGAACTGTCGACATAAACCATTATGAAATATACCAACAGTCATCGAAGACAATTTATTACTATACCGTATAGCCTAGAGCGTATCTGCGAGTTCGTATATTGGCGTCTCGTGGTGTCTTCGCGTCAAAGCGTTGCGTGAAAGGGAACGCGTCAACTCACAAAACTTTTTCGAACAGACTGACTGAACGTCATACAACCCAACAAGAAATGGAACGTTTAGTAAAATCATAAACGCTTTATTGACGTTTTATAAATGTTTATGACGATTTCTCGCTAGGAAAGATTAACATGCTTCAGTTAATGATGAGTTACTTCATGTTTACGCATCAAAGCGTCGAATTAAGTAACTGTGCGAAGTGCGACGCGACGCCAGGACGCGTTACTTACAACGTACAGAATCGACGCGCAGGTTTGTTCGTTCTTGATCAACACTTTGGCGTCAAGACGCGATAATTCGACACGTAATCATAGTAATAATAATGAGTCAAGTGGGCCAGAAACTGGCACAGAGTTCAGGCCAGACTAATGCGACCCATGGCGCTAACTCCATTAGGAGTCGAAACAAACGCCCGCGATTAAGTGAGTAACATCGTTTCTCTTTCAGCGAAGTGAAGACACTGAGGTCGGTGGGTTCGAAACCCGATGGTGCTGGTGATAATACTCCAGGAGTTAGCACAATGGGTGGCGTTCATTCAACTTGAGAGCTGTCCAGTTTCTGGCCTTTCTGACTTACAATTATCGGGAGTGAAATCCCCGATTTCAATGAATTCACGACGATTATAGAGAAACGTAAGCTTGTTATTTCACTGCTTTGGGCAAATAATTAAAAGGAAATAAACATTAAATTAAAAAGATCCCTACTTAGCCCTATCCCAAAGAAATATCTACCTCATCTACAGATCTACAGAAGCTAAGGCTAACAAAGACCCTAAGATCCACTCTAAGGCTAGCCCGAGAGAAAGGAAAGAGTAGGGGGTTAAGAGAAGAGAAGAGAATGAGGGGTTAAGTAAGAAGCAACACCTATCACTCTTGGGTTAACATTCATTCAGAAAAAGAGGAAAAAAGTCTCACCATCATCATCCGCCGGCCACTGCCGACAAGTCAGAAAAATAGTCGGAGAGAATAGGAGAGGGGTGAAAGATGAAAAGAAGTAAAATAAGAACGCTTACAAACCATGCAAACACAGTCTTAACTCACAGTCATACCATGCAAGCAAACTACAAACATGCAAGGAAAGAGTTACAGACATGCAAGGAAAGAGTTACAGACATGCAAAGTAAAAAAAAAAGTAGGTAAAGTTAAACAAAAAGTGGGTTAGTTTACGCTACGAGCTACATCTACGTTCGTGTTAGTCTAATTTTTTTTTTTTTTTTTTTTTTTTTTTTTGCTGGCATCACACGCTGGCATGTCACAAGCTGGCATCCATCGTCAACAGACTCATCCTCGAGCACCACCACCAGAGCTTCCGTTGCTAACTTTGTTTTTTTAAATTAAACAACGTTAATACCTTTAAAATGTCTGTCAAGACGGTTCTTAAACATATTAACGCTGGTAGAATGAACGACTGACGCGGGAAGATTATTCCATTTATCAATTACTTTAAACGTAAAGAAGTTTTTAGCGATATTAGTAATGAAACGTCTGCCACGCAACTTAAATCCGTTATTGCGAGTATTACTATTATCGAAAGTGAACAATTTATCAAAATTTACGTTATCGATGTTATTAACGATTTTGAAAACTTCAATAAGCTCCCCCCTTAATCTCCTAGTTTCGAGTGAATACAAGTCTAACTCTTTAATCCTATCTTCATAAGGCTTATTGCGCAATGACGGAATAAGTTTCGTGGCACGACGCTGAACCCTTTCTAACCTATCAATATCCTCACGCAAGTACGGGCACCAAAACTGAACTGCATATTCCAAATGAGGCCTGACTAGGGACTTGTAAAGGGGCAATATAATATCCTTCGATTTAAATTCGAAATTACGCGCTATGAAGCCTAACATCCTATTCGCTTTTGCGCAAGACTCCAGGCACTGGTTCCTAACCTTTAAATCTTTAGTTACGCGTACGCCTAAATCTACTTCCTCGTCAACGCTCGCTAACTCCCTATCATCCATCGTGTACGCGTAATTATTGTTGCGAGAACCTATATGCAAAACTTTACATTTATCTACGTTAAATTGCATCTGCCACTTATCCGTCCACTCCATAATCCTATTTACATCGTCTTGGATCCTATTTCTATCGTCCTCGTTAACAACCTTACCGCCTATTTTAGTATCGTCCGCGATGAGTATTAGGGTGGGATGAAAAAATTTTCAACTATTGCTTCACTGGTAATAAAGTGGATTGAAGGGTGATAAAAAAGAATGAGAATTAAAACATTTTCAATTCATCCTAAATACCCCATTTTCCCCCCCAAAAAAATGGCCACCAGCCAGTCATTATACGCTTCATAACTCGAAAAGTATTCTTTTTACAAAAACGTTTGCTGAAGCAAAAATTGTTTATTTCACATTTTCTACCTTATAAAAATGTTTCAGATGTTTAATGAAATTTTTTTATTTTTCAGGTTTTTGTTGGATTTGGAATTGGTAATTTCTGATAATTTAGTAACAAATATGGCTTCTGCTTCAAACATTAGAGCTACAAGGAGTCAATTAAAACCACGTTTTATATTTGAAACCGCGCAAGAGCTTCCTCTTACAACATTGCCAACAAATAAACAGGTAGGCCAATACCATGTTCTTTTAAAAGAAGCCACTTCAGTGACTTCACATAACTTTGATATTTTCAACAAAATTACTGAAGATATACTCTGTATTTGGAGAAAAGCTTCAATTCCTGCAATAGCTGACAAATCAGTTTATATCAAATTAAAGCGGTTCATCGGCAAAGCAAACGATCTTAGTAGATCAAAAAGTAGTGTCAAAATGAGAGAAATTTTTAATGACACCTTGAAAGAATTATTCATATCAGTGCCTGTAAATGCCCTTTTATCTCCCATCAAAACTTTGGCTGTCCTGAGAGCTGCGAAGATGTTCACATAAGATGCACCTGTAGAAGCGAACTGAAGGTACCAAAAGAAGAGCTTCTGTTTTTACAGGATCAGCGATCGACGCGTACAAAAAGAATTCAAAAAATGCAGTCTAGGAAATTGCGGACAGAAGAAGGAATGGTTAAAAGAAGAAGAGAAATGAAGGACTCCCATATTTTAACCGAAATAGAATGTTTTTCAGATGTAGAGAGTACTTCCACACAATATGAATTAGACCCACATCAGAGTGAATCAGACTATGAGTCAGTTGCCATACAAGGTCAAATGAGACTTCCATTGCCTACTGTAGCAATGGAAGCCGATAGATTTGGAATTTCAGATCGAGCAGCAGTTGCTTTGGCTTCAGCTGCTTTAGTTGGTTATGGAGCAATCACTAAAGAAGATAGTACGCTTTTGATTGACAAGAACAAAATCCGACGGGAAAGAGAGAAAATGAGAAAAAGTTTGGTGATGGAGAGTAAAGCTAATCCTGCTGTCATATCTGCTATATACAGAAGAAAGGACAAGACTTTGGTGAAGGTGAAGAAAGGAAACAAATGGTACGGAGACTCCATTAGAGAGGAACACTATATTTTGGTGTCTGAGCCAGGAAATGAATATTTAACCCATGTAGTTCCTTCTTCTGGTAAAGCTCAAGATATATCTGATAGTTTGTTCTCCTTCTTTCAAGAGTCAGCTATTAATGAGAGCATTCGTCCCATAGGATGTGACAGTACAAATGCCAACACAGGTGCCAAGGGTGGGATCATCCACCTCATAAAAGAAAAACTAAAGAAACCGTTACAATGGAGCATTTGTATGCTGCATACAAATGAACTTTCCCTTCGACACTTATTTGAACATTTGGATGGTAAAACAAAAGGTCCAACATGTTTCACTGGAAAAATCGGAGTAGCACTGAAAGAATGTGAAAAAATGCCTGTAGTCAATTTCAAACCAATTAGAGAAGGCATTGATTTAACACACATATCAGAAGAGGTTATCGATGATCTTAGCCAAGATCAACAGTATTCGTACAAAATTATTGTGGCTATAAGAAATGGGAATGTCCCAAAAGATTTGGAAAATACAAAACCCGGACCACTGAACCATTCTCGATGGCTGACATTAGCAAATCGTGTCTGCCGCCTATACATTGCAGAGAAAACTCCTTCATTGGCTCTTTATTCAATAATTTTCTTCATTGTTACAGATTATGGACCAAGCTGGTTCGATATCAAGAGTAGACCATATATATGGAATGGACCACATCACATATTTGGAGCAATTAAAAGAGTTCATCTTCTTCCAAAGGATGTTCAGAATGTAGTGAAGCCTTACATTGCTAGAAACGCATATTTTGCTCATTGCGAAAATGTTCTGATAGCAATGTTATCAGATACATCAGAACAAAAACGAAACAGAGCAGTTGATTTCATCATGAACATTAGAACAAAGACGGAAAATGTATCCAAAATCAGAGAATTTAAGGTTCCTGAGATAAATTTTAACGCAAATGCATGGGATGATATTATTTACTGGTCAAAAGAAATGCTGACTGAACCTCCCCTCACTTTGGCACTCACAAATATTGAACTCGATGCACTTAGGGTTAAAAACTGTGCCTACCCAATTATCCACTTCATTCACAAAGTGTCGAGAAGGCAATAAAACTTGTCACCGATGCGGCCTCATCTGTATATTCCCAAGAATCCCGTGATGGATTTATAAGAGCAAGAATTAGGTCTCGTTCATTGCTGCCATGTATGGAAACCAAGAAAGAAATGACTTCACTTTTTGACAGTTAGCTTTTAATTAGAGACTGAAATAATTCATCAAAATTTCATAAAAGCAAACACCACGATTTTTGAAAAGGGGTCTTTTTGGAAGTGTACTGATTATATGTTTCTGCAATTGTGGTAATAAAATGTCAATAATTTCTCTCGTTGATTAGTGTTGTTGTAGATTATAGTTTGAACATTCAAAATTATATAAGGTTATTAACTATTATCAAAGTAATATACTTCGGTCATCAAAGAATTTTTCATTTATTTAGATTATTTATGGTTTCCTTACTCGCTTTTGGTTCATTCGTTTTTTCGATAAAATGTAAATGGAATAATAAATGTAATAGTAATAATTGTAAATGTAATAATAAATGTAAAGGTAATAATAATAAATGCTAAAAAAAACGTAAATGTAATAATAAATGCAGTAATTATGTCAAAATAATAGAATCTGTATGTATAGAAGAAGATAGTTTTAATTTGTGCGAATGTACTTATAAGCGGGACCCTTTAATAAAATGCCCTTCCGGTGTCGGAAGAACGGGATCTAACCTAGGTGCGAATTTCTTAATGGTCTCTGGATTGTTTCCTACTCGCCTTTTTCATTCGTTTTTCGGTTTATAATTTCTGTAATAATAAACAACAATGTAATAATCAATGTAATAATAAATTTATAATTTCTGTAATAAATAATAATGCAATAATAAATGTAATAAATGTAATAATAAATGTAATAATTATGTAAAAAATAATAGAAGCTGTATGTATAGAACAAGAAGATACATAGTTTTAAATTTGTGCGAATGTAGTTATAAGCGGGACCCTTTAATAAAATGCCCTTCCGGTGTCGGGAGAACGGGATCTAACCTAGGTGCGAATTTCGTAATGGTCCCTGGACTGTTTTCCCTCTTGTTTTTGGTTCATTCGTTTTCCTGTATCCACCCGAAGAGGATGCCAGTGGGCATCGAAACTGTTGTGGAAATAAACTCTGTCTATTAGAGAGAGTTTTTATTATCATAAAAACCTTCACGTAAAAAAGTGAAGTTTTTTGCATTAACCTTCAACTTGTATTTACCAATAATAATAGCATTAAATCGTATCTCAACCATAAAGAAAAAACATCCAAGCCCGTTGTTTCGTCCACCGTTTACTGTTTCAACTGTACTCGCTGCAAAGCGAGTTATATTGGCAGCACCATTGCCAATATCAAACAAGAGTGGACGAACATTGCGGCATTTCCACTAGAATCTCACAACCTTTAAATAAACCATCGAAATCAGCAATAAGAGATCATTGCCACCTCCACAATCATCCACTGCTCCCCACCAATTTCAAAATTATCAATTCAGCATACCAATCAACCGACCTCCTCCTCGAATCCCTATACCGTACATCCTTAGTACAAAACAAACCCTCAACGACTACAGTTCTGCCTTCAACTTAAACATAGCTAAATAATTCTTCTGAACCATTATTACACCGCCACTCTTCGACTTCTAACAATCTAACATGGCCAATTCAACAGTCAACCATTCCCAACCTTCATACAATTAAATTACCCCCACCCCACCCCACCTCGTACAATAACCCGGTAAGTTTTTATTTTCAATATTTTCACCAGATAACATTTATTTTTTATCATATATCTTACCGCTCTACATTTTATGTAATTTTTTATTTTTTTATTTTAATTATTTTCATTTTAATTTTAATTTATTATCATAAGACTATAATATACTGTATAAGATCTTTTACTATATTTGTTCACTTTTATTTTTTATTTCTTAGCACTGATGATGGAAATTGAATGTGTGTGTGTGTGTGTGTATGTATGTATGTACTGTACGTGTATATATGTATATAAGTGTATACCATACCGTATTTGAAGCGTCGCGAGTACGAGGGGCAAGCTCGCCACATTGGCGATTTTGCGATTGTTCCACGAATGAATAGTTCAACCTCCCCTCCCCATCCACCGACAACTTGGTATAGCCAAATACCCCTCCTCGTACGCAAAAAATGTAGTTATTTTCAATGCGTGTATTTGCACTATGTGCTCCTCGTACACAATACTGTGGTCACAAAGTTTAAACGCGTCTATCTCAAAACTGGTTTGGCGAGTTCGCCCCTCGTACTCGCGACGCCTCATATATTTAATTGTGTTCCATATACAGCGAATTATATTGAGCCTATAGTGAACACAAACATAAATTAAACATGCATGGATGAATACAGAGGAATTTGTACAAGAAAACGTGTACCGTTAAAAGACCGACCAAATTTTCTACATGAGGATATTTGCTGCCATGCACAAAGCCAGAATTTGATACAGAGTTTTGATACCTCTCCAACTGAGCCAGTTTAGGATTGTTCCAAGCCAGTCTGCGAAATGGGGAGAGGGTGCATTGACGAGCCGTTGCACGTAATGTATTTGGTTCAACCCAGTTCTTCTTTTAAAACGGGGATTTATTTTTCCCCGGTTGGTGGTCCATTGGACAAAGGACGTACAATAAAACGGAACAACTAACTTGACACCTGCCTAAACGATCACAATTCTTCCTAAGGATTCTGCATGGAATGTTTGAGACAAATTTCACAAAGAAAATGGTAGTGTTGCTATATATTATTTGGAATAACCTGGAATATTTGGAAGCATGCATTTTAGGACTAAAGCTTTTACTTTGATTATCAAGTATGAATTTTGCTTTTATACTGTACTCTAAAAAATGGTCCGCTGAGTCTAATTTCGAACGGAGAGTGAAAATAATAAATAAAATTAATAAAAAGACTAAATGTACTCTTGACTGTAGAGTATTTGAAGAGTACTCTTGGTAGGCCGAAGGAACATTGAGAATAAAGTGAAATCTTTTCTTTAAACTCTGGTGGTGTACTTTTGGTATATTTCATTTAGTTTCAGAGGACCTCACTTGTCAGATGAAATCACTTCATCTACTCTCAATCTACGTTTGACCTACTATCAACGTATCCTTAAAATAATTAATTCTTTTATACTCTCCATTCTAAAGTAGACAAAGCGGACAGTTTTTAGACTGTAGTTTCATTTCATTATGAAGATACTCTATTTTTAATACTGTATTTCAAATTTTATGCATTTTATGTCATCGAATTACTTTAATTTAAAAAAAAATTCAAATAAGTTCTAAGCAGCGAATCCGTTTTTTGAAGTCGTTTTCAAACTATGACTACATAAACTGTAAATACGAGGGATTCGAAACTGTACTATTAACAGAGTATCAATATAACCTTTTCTGCCTCTGCATATCCCTCGATGGCTTCGGCAAGTGCCCCGTACCACCCCACTATTCAAAATTGCTCAAAAGATGGTAGCCGCTATATCGTCTTTTAAGAGTACTTTCCACATGAAAGTTGGTTCCAAAGCAGGATGCCGCGTACCCCTGGGAACCGTCTCGCGTACCTCCATCTGGGAGGTAAGCGAGAAGGTTCCCAGGGGAGAATTTCAGCTCGAATTTCAGCTCGGATCAAAGGGCTTCTATGTGGGTCTTCGTTGGTGGGGAAATGATCCGGATCTCTCAAATCCTTCCGTTAAATGACCATACATATTACGAAAGAAGTTAATCAACCCCAAACATTATTATTCTTATTGTAATAGTATGAAATCTTTGCGCATGCGCATTTCACTGTCTTCGCTCATGCGCATGCGCATTTCGCTGTCTTTGATCATGCGCATTTCGCTGTCTTTGCTCATGCGCATTTCATTTTTTGCGCATGCGCATTTCATTGTTATTGCGCATGCGCATTTTATTGTTATTGCGCATGCGCATTTCAATGTCAATATTTCAATATTAAATTTTTCCATGATTATTATTTGATATAATTTCGACTGTTCTTAAATTCAGTGGCGGCTCGTGACTAAAAATTCTAGGGGTGCTGTCTCTAAGAATGGGTTGAAATAATTACTGAAATAAAAGGATGAGCATTGAGCAATGAATAAAAGTTTCAAAAGTTATTGAAAAAGTTATTCAGTGAGCTCATCCTTATATTGTTCTTGATTATTTCAATTGTAAATAAAAAATTTAGGGGTACTGCAGTTCCGCAGTGCCTACCGACGAGCCGCCACTGCTTAAATTACATTTAAATTGCATCGGAAATATGCAACAAAATTTCAATAAAATTAATATATAAATAACGATTTGCAATCATATTATTTGTATGTTAATATCTTTTATTTAATTATTAATATTCCTTTGAACATTTACAGAATCCATTCTAACATAATTGTCGGAATAACTTTAAAATTTAATTCTCCAAACATAGATCTGTATTAAGTCTTTGACGTTTTGATAATTGCATTATGTTAATAATCAATAACATTAATGAGTAAGAGAAATAGTTAAAGCTATAACCAATCCCGCCTCTCTCTCTCTCTCTCTCTCTCTCTCTCTCTCTCTCTCTCTCTCTCCCTCTCTCTGTTAGAATAAATCTTCCATAGAAGAATTTTTTTTTCTACTTCATCATTTGTTTTAAGTGACGTTAAAACTTAAATTAGAAATTTAGGTTGGCAACCTTTAACCATTCATTATTATAAAATATAACGAATGAGTAACGAAGTACGGAAATATATTATTTAATGCCGAAGGAAGGTTGTCGCCAAAAATATAAAATTATTTACCTACGATCTTACTACGGAATATTGTCATTAAATCTTTATATAATATAATTATATAATCCTTATATAATATCCTTATATAATATAATAATAATTAAAGGATAGGGGAAAATATTTTAACGTAAAGACGAAACGTCATTTTTATACGTTATTCATTCAGTCATATCATATCGTATACGATATGACTGAATGAATAACATTTTTATACGTTATTCATTCCGTCATATCGTATACAAATAAAGTTGACATAACGTATATTATTTTTATATAACCTTTCAATCTCTTCACTATCTGCATCAACTCGGTCATAGCCTTCGTTATCTTTTATCGTCATATTATGATACACATTTCAAGGCAATAAACTTCTTCACCACGCCCAAATCAATTCCTCTATAAACAGGAGTTTGTAGCATATATATATATATACATACTTACATACTTACATGCGCGCGCACACACACACACACACACACACGTGTACACACACACACATTTTATATATATATATATGGTTGTAACAGTACGTTTTATTTGCGTATGAGATGCCCATCAAATAATTACTTTATGGTATCATATATCTAAGTGCGTACAAAACTTGGGTATAGTGTGCATAATTCAAGCGCTTTAGTGTTTGAGGTAAAATGTTACGAGGAAAGGAACACTGTCATGGCCGGTGCTGGAGCAAATAATACCCTTTACCCCCCCTACCCCTATTTTGACTACAACTATTGCCTAATTTCCATAATCATTTTAGGACTTCGCGAACAACAAGCATTTCGCAGTGATTACAAATTATAAATGTTGGTGCCAAGGTGTGCCATCTGGCACCTGAATCGCAAGAGGACGAGAAAAGGGGATATTGGCACCTGAATCGCAAGAGGACGAGGAAAGGGGATACAAATTCTAATAAAACGTTGAAACATTTGCGTTTGTTTTTTTTGTTTTTTTAGTATGTTAGTGTTTAATTTTAGTGTTAGTAAACGAATGTAATAAGAAACTCTTAAAAAAAAACCTGACCGCTATGTCTACTTTAGAAAGAAGACCAAAAAAGAAAGAACACTGAATATAAAGTATTTGAATAACGCACTTGGTACGCCGAAGGAACATTGAAAATAAAGTGAAAGGTCTCCTTAAATCTTTGTTCGTGTATGTTTGGTATATTTCGTTTAGTTTAAAAAGACTCCGCTTATCAATAAGAGAACTACTTCGTCTACTCTTGAACTACTTTTGATCTACTATCTACTTTGATCTACTTTTGTACCCTTGAAATGCATTTTTTTTGAAGGGTACATCTACATGTACTCCTTCTTTACTCTCAGTTCTCAAGTAAACATAGCGGAAAGTCTTTAGGCTAATTTACTATACAGCGACAGTGAATATGTCGCATTAGGAATTCACAAATAGATATTGGAATATGTTTATATTTATAAAGAATTCATGCAAATATTTTTAGGATAAATCAAATATTAATTTGCAAAATTATTTCAAATATATTTTGTTTAAGATTGAAATAATTTAAGTTCTAACAAGATCATACAATGTGTAATTAATTATTAATAAATATTTATATTTACTTAGTTAAATATATAAAGAAATAACAACTAGCTTTTCTAGGTTAAATTTCTCTTGAGAAGGAGTATCATTTATCACTCATGTGTGTGTATATATATATATAATTATATACAGGGTGTCCCGTAAGTCTGGACCCATAGGGATTTATAATATATTTTTTATTGTTATTATTATATTTTATTATTATTATTTTTTTATTATTTTTTATTATGATTTTTATTTGTGGGGCCACTTGAAAGCCAAAGTGTACGAGGTCAAACTTCAGAACATTTTCCACCTTAAAGCACGCATTGTGGAGGCGTGTCAAGAAATTTCTGCGACTGTGATTCAGAAAGTGCTGTCGCAGTGGAGATTGCGTCTTCAACTATGTGTGCGACACAACGGCGGACACTTTGAACAGATTATGTAATAAATTTTTGGACTATTTTGTAATTTTATTATTTTTCCCCTATGGGTCCAGACTTAAGGGACACCCTGTATATATTATTTCACGCCAGCATGTCGGAATAACTAAGCATAAAACGTTTTAAATAAGCATTTAAACGAGGTATTATAATTTTTAATTTAAGAAGTACAAAGATAAATTATAAATCACTGCTTTAGACTGAACCTTTACAATAATAAAAATCCGTTAAAATGCTTTGAATTAAGATTGAATTACATTTTATAAATTATAAAATCATTTTAATAATTAAAAAACAAAAACTAAAACGAGGAAGTTTACAACGAGTTTAAAACGTTTGCAAAAATAGGAGTGATTTTTAAGCGCAATTTAAATTGTTTTTAATCTTTATTTTCAAAAAATAGATCTATTGACAATTCATCGAAATTGATTTCTGTTTTTTTAGATCTATTGACAATTCATCGAAATTAATTTCTGTTTTTTCCTAACAAGAAAAAATGGACTACATTATTTACATTTCCTATCAAATGAAATTTGGTTATCCTTTCTGGATTTCAGTGAAATCTTTGCTATTGCGGTAGACATATGTAAAGCTTTTGACAGAGTCTAGCACAAATCCTTGAATTCCTAACTGTCCTCCTTCAGTTTCTATTCTTCTATCTGTACCTTCATCTTTGATTTCCTTTCTGGCCTATCTATAGCTGCGGTTGTAAATGGCCACTGTTCTTCTTCTAAAACTATTAATACTGGTGTTCCTCAAGGTTCTGTCTTGTCATCCACTCTATTCCATATATTTATTAATGATCCTTTAAGTTCCATTTCCTGTTTTATCCACTCCTATGCCGATGACTCCACTTTTCATTTTTCCACTCGCTTCACAAAATGTTCCTCTCAACAGTCACTCCATGATTCGCGTGAGATGGCTATGATGCACCTAACCTCTGATCTACCTATTATCTCTGATTGGGGCAGAGAAAACCTTGGTGTATTCAATGCCTCAAAAACTTAGTTCCTTCGTCTTTCCACTCGTTACAATATTCCACACGACTATCCCCTTACCTTCAACAATACACAACTCAGTTCTTCCTCTTCTCTCAACACTCTTAGCGTTTCCTTTTTTCGTGATATTTCCTAGAAAGATCACATATATTCTACTTTTAAAACAGGTTCTAAGAGGTTAGTTGTGTTGTACCGGATCGCACTCAGTTGTTCTCTGTACAGGGGTCTTGTCCACCTCTGTATGAAGTACGCTTCTGATGTGTGGGGTGGCTCAATCCACACAGTTCTACTTGACCGGGTAGAATTGAAGGCTTTTCTTCTCATCAGTTCCTCGCCTCTGACTGACTGTCTTCAATCCTTTTCTCTTCGCCGCAATGTTGCCCCACTCTCTCTTTACTATCGCTGTTATAACAGACATTACTCTTTTGAACTCTAATTGCATACCTTCTCCTTTAAGGAGAGCACGCAGTACCAGACTTTCGACACATTCTCATTCCTTTTCTGTCCAACTCTCTGACGCAAGGGTTAATCGGTATTTTCAGTTTTTGATCTACTCAATCGGTCAACGCTATTCTGTGTCATTTTGTAGCTTATTAACACGTGGAAATGAACCGAACGATGTCAATAATTACTGTTATAATGACACAAAAATGATCGCTTTTCCCTCAAATCTTTCTTTTTCTCTTTTCAGAATTATTAATAAGTTACAATAAAGGCCAGGTTCAGTTGATAAGTTAGTTTAAGGAATTTGAGAAGTTAAGAAATTTAATTCATTAATTAGTAAAATCAGTTTAATTAAAATTTTAAAATCAGTCCCTAACTTCACTTCTCAAGGCCCCCCCCCACCCCCCAAATTAATAATTTACGAGAAAGCCCTTTATATTTTTAATAAGTTTGTGTATGTTTATATTTGGGACAATTACATGCAGATTTTATATTACCTAATTATCTAGTTTATCTATAGTTATTATTATTAATTATTATTAATTATTATTATTATTATTATTATTATTATTATTATTATTATTATTATTATAGTTAGTGATATTACATTATAGCTAAGACTTTATTTTCATTAAAGGGTTCCACGGCTTGGAGCGTCTTTTACTTAAAGAAAGCTAATTTTCCGGTTTATTAAGTAAAATATTTATATTTCAATTGTATTAATTTTTTATTTTTTAATATTATTTAAATGTCATACCATACCATGATTTTTGTGAGTTTTCAAATTGTCTTCTGAAATTCCAGATGGGGGGAGGCAAGTGCTCCCTCTTGACTCCCCTTGCGGACGCCCATGGTCTCATCTGGAACTTATCGTTCCATACTGGAACGAATGTTGTTTTTGAATCAAATCTATTTGTTAAACTTTAGTTCTTTATGTAAGTTAATTCGAACATTCAAGTAAACCCTGAACTTGATTGGTCAAGTTTAAGTTGAGACGAAATGTACTGTAAATACAAGTTCTTATTGCTGATAAAACTGGCACTGACGGACAATTGAGGCGCTCTGGACCACAAACTGCCAAGCGCCAATATTGAAAAAATGGAGAAAAATGCAGTTAAAGTTTGTCAACTTGTAAAATGCCATAACTTTTGAACCAATAATAATATTTGATTGATTTCGACCATACGTACAGGTCCACATTCTGCCCCCTGACTCACCCACGGGATAGAGGAAGGGTGGGGGGGATATAGTGGTATAAATAACTCAATTCTGGCCCGACTGGCGCTTGGCAGGTTATGGTCCGGAGCGCCTCAATTAGTCCTGTGTACTTTAGAAAGTCCATGAGTAGTTCAGGATGTAGAGCGAAATGTATTCTTCAGTTGAACTCAAATTCTTTAAAATATAATTCAGTTTGGATTCACATTTTATTGTACAAGGGGTTTCATGTATATAAGTGAACAGACCTAACTTTCAGTCAGGCAGTGGCTGAATGAACGTTTCACAGACCGCTCGTTGGTTAAGAAAGTGTTGGTTCGTGCAATGACCTACAAAATCTTGTGATTTGACACCCGCCTGCCATTTTTTATGGGTATAGAAAAAAACCCCGGTCTTTATTTACAGAAACCATCAAACACTCGAGAACTGTATGTTTGTCTGTTCGTTTATACATGCCTAAACAGCTAAAGTAATCTGCGCCAGTTTTAGTACACACATTAAGGGAGAACCAAGGAAGGTTTTAGTAACACACCCGCTGTTCCCAGTCCCTACCCCATCTTAGAATACATCGGACATTCTAGTATATATGTTACAGGGAATCTGTGTAACTAGGGATTTCATGAAATCCCTAAAATGTTCAAGGATCTCATGTAAGGTTAAGTATAATATTTTTGTTAGTTTTAACGAAAATATCACGACTTAACCTCGCATGAAATCCCTGAACATTTTAGGGATTTCATGAAATCCCTGAACATTTTAGGGATTTCATGAAATCCCTAGTTACACAGATTTCCTGTAACATACTATATATATATATATATATATATATTATATATATATATATATATAATTTCTGAGTTGTCAGAATATAGGAGTTATTTCTGGAGGTTTCTGCATAAATAATAAGAAGACTATAGATCTTCAATGCGTTCTTCTTTTGTTTTTTAAGTATTTAATAAGAGAGAAACGTTAAATATTAAAAACTCCCTTTAAAATAAGACAAATCAGAAATAAATTCTGAAGAATTTTAAAAAATGTCTTTCATAAATTTTTAATTTCCTAAATTAAGAAATTTAATTTCCAACAAGAATAAATCAATTTTGGATAAAGGTTCAGCTTTTTTTTTTTTTTTTTAATTTTTAATTTTTTTTTAGGGAATCCTATTTCTTAATTTCTTATTATCAATTTTTTATTTAGAAAAAGGGCATTCAGTACACACACACACACACACACACACACACACGTACACGCATATTAGGATTTCTTAAATAGGTTAGGAAGTAGAAAGATTATATTTGCATTTATTTTGCCTCTAAATTTCTGAGAAAATATATCGTAGCGAATTAGAGCGGCATTGACTTTTGCGTTTGTCTGTATGCTCTTACTTATGTATTCTGTCCGACACATGATCGACACCTTTCATGCCAATTTTTTTTTTTTTCATAAGAGACTGACAAGGAGAAATTCCATATGAAAATGTGAGTACATCGATGATATATATATATATTTGGATATTCATCAGGGATATATATTGGTGTTTGTGGATTTTCAACAGGCTTTTGATTCGGTTTGGAGAGAGGCACTGACGGCAGTGCTGGAGTTTTATGGACTGGACGATGGTGTGAGCCAACTGATCAGAAGATTGAATGAGTCGACACAAGCAGTGGTGAGGAAGGGAACAATAGTGACAGAAAGCTTTAGAACGGATAGCGGGGTGATTCAGGGGTGCCCCCTCTCGCCTAACTTATTCAACTTGTACCTTGAGATGGTAATGAGAGAAGCCTTGGAGGGATTTGAGGGCGGTGTGGAGATTGGAGGACAGAGAATCAATAACTTGAGATACGCAGACGACATCGTGTTGATGGGGGAATCGGTGGAGCAACTGCAGGGAATGGTGGACAGATTGGAAACATCGTGTACAAAGTATATGACTATTAACAAAAATAAAACAAAGTCAATGAAGATAGGAAGAAGAGAAGAAGCTATTCAGGTAAAGTTGTCATCAGGAGCGATAGAACAAGTGGACTCGTTCAAATACTTGGGAATACGGTTCACGGAAGACAGAGATACATTCAAGATGGTGAGTGATAGAGTTGGACTTGGGTACGTTACCTTCAGAAGGTTGACAAAGGTATGGAAAGACCGAAACATCACGCGAAAACTTAAACTGCAACTGCTGAAAACAATAGTGATACCTGCAACCTTATATGGATCAGAATGCTGGGTAATGAAAAAGAGAGAAGAGAAGAAACTATTGGCATTCGAGATGCACTGTCTGAGGAGAATAATGAATATAAGATGGGAGGATAGGGTGACAAACCAGAGAGTGAGGGAAATGGCTGGAGTGGAACGGAATATAGTGGAGAAAGTGCACGATGCACAGAGATGGTACGGGCATGTTGAGAGGATGGAGGTGGAGAGATGGCCAAGATTGACGCTGCATGGACGAGTACACGGAAACCGCCCGAAAGGACGACCGAGACGGACATGGCTGCGGGGGTTCGGCGAGGCTAATGAAGGTTTAACGACCAGAGAGCTGGTGGATCTGGCGAGGGATCGAGACGAGTGGAGGCAATACCGACATATCAGATGGGACCCTACCTGAAACCTCAGAAAGGACATAAGTCACGTAAGTCATATATGATATATTGTCGTAACACCACTTCCTGACGATCGGCAAAGTTAAACGCCATTGGGTCTGAGTTGTAGTTGGATGGGGTACCGTTCTCTGCGTCCAGATTATAGTGACCCGTGGTTCGGATTCCACATAAAACTATAGGTCCCCTCCTTCGTATGACCTTAGATGTTGCGAGAAAGGTTAAAAACACCATGAAACACCAACATTCCAAGCTTTATATGGTATTTTTTCATTAAAAATTTTGTATTGCTGAACCCTTCCCATTCATCAGATTACTCTATATCTCTTCCCTCTTCAAAAATGTTGCTGTTGTTGTGAACACCGTAATTTTGCCTTCATAGGAACAGCCAGCGTTATATGACAAGGGGGGGAACCAACAGTTTAACTTAGAATCTGAACCACTGGTCGCTACATCATCTGAACGCAAATGATGGTACACGCATGCACTTTTAAATCTACGTAGTGTCAATGCTTTCTGTTCTGGTGACTTGGAAAGTCTTTCAGATCACTTTAAACGTTAGATGAAGAACTTAGAGAAAAAATTAGTCATTACTCCAAGGACTAAGGCCACTAAGTAACCCCTTCAACAAAAGTCACCCCTTAAAAAGATTATTCCAAATCAGTACAAAAACGTGAGGAACGACTTACACTTATTTAGACTGACCGATGTAAGTTTCCAAATGACCTTTATGTTATCTTTATTACCTCTTAACTTCACCCTTATCTGTCGTTAATTAATATAACGGTAAATAGTCATTATGACTTTGATATACTTTTAATGTCTTGGGATTACCCTCGCAGACGGAGATTAATTAATATAAGAGTGTTCGTACCACGAAAGAGTAGACAAATGATATGCCAGGAGGTCAATTGGTCTCTTCATAAAACATAAAGGAGAGGGAAGGACCTTTCCGAATTGGGTGTGGTCAGGGACTCTGAAACTTCGCCCGTGACTGACATTTGTCACTTTCGTTTTACCTGCAAATTATTTGTTTTCTACCTTTCGCCAACAAAGTTTACCAACTTCCCACAATTACTGGAAGAGAAATATATCTCTCCATTTCAAGTAATTTTTCATTATGGCTCTTTAGAAAATTTGGAATCTAGAATTATACGTAAAAATAATTTGTACGTGCTTAAAATTCATCGTTCTTAAAAGGTACCTAAATACCATGTCAACACCCGAACCCCTCAAAAAAGAAAAAGAATTAAAGCAAATTTTAAAAACCTTACCAAAGATTCCCTAAATAGTTAACGATCAATACCAAAATACAAAAATTGAGGTAACTTTATGAACCTAATATTGTAATGTGCAGAGTAAATCCCCAAAATGAATAATCAATGCTGGAACGAAGTCCAGTGCAACACCTTTAGAACGAGGACATTTTATTATAAGGAAAGCTTCCAAATAATGGATGAGGCCAAAGTTGTTAGTCAGCTTTGGCGTTATTATCCCGATGGATTTATCGATGTTTCGCCCCTACTTATTTTCATTAAGACCGACCGTCATTCTTTACACGAGCTTGATTTATCGTTGATGTCAGGCTTTGCTTATCATGTGAATAGATAATAAAGAAAACATTATTTTATTGATTCAAAAAGCATTTTATATATATATATATATATATATATATATATATATATATATAAAAGAAAATATAGAATTTTGTATCACTTTAAGAGGCAAAATTCATATTTAAGTACTTCTGGAAATAACGAAAATAATTTACCCTTTTTCGGACTTCTTATTTAGAATTCGATATTATTCCCCTTTTTTTTTTTTAAGAATTAAATTCGTTATTGAGGTTCGTTTCTTCCTTCTTTCGGCCGCTTGTTAGTGTGTTCTCTGTGAGCCCAAATTGGGACCCGGTAATTGTCACAGGAAAAGAGAGAATTTATATAAATATATTTTCTGTATCGTTAGTCTGTTTGCTACAGGTTTCTTCCCCCATCGAAAAGCTCGCTGATATATATATATATATATATACACACACACACACAACTCAGAATGGTCCCCTAAATTTCTTGTTCCATGCACGGTCTGTGTGTAATATATATATATATATATATATATATATATATATATGGAATATAATGCATGAACACGCTGCACGATTTCACTATGGAAAAATCGCCACCAACAGTATTGAAACCAACACCTCTTCAGTAGAAGATGAGGGCGCTAGCCACAGCACTACCACGGAATAAAATATGATTTTCCATTTATGAGACCTAGCTTTGCACCAGATACTTTGAATGAAATGCTAGTCATTACTTCGAGTGCAGGAGGGTTAACACGTAAAATGCCTTTGGACGCGAAAGCGTTATGCGTTTCCTAGGTTGCTTAAATATATGACAGGTTGGGTTAACTTTTCTAGCAAATTATAATGTAGTGGCTAGTGCCTTCACCTTCTACTCAAGATGTGGTTGGCTTGAACTCTGGTGGGGACAATTTTATATATATATATATATATATATATATATATATATGTGTGTGTGTGTGTGTGTGTGTGTGTGTGTGTGTGTGTGTGTGTGTGTGTGTCTCCTAAGCTTTAACAATAACGCATGAATGACAAAATTATTTAAAATAAAAATTTTAATTAAAGATTTGTTAAAAAATTACATTGATTTAAAAACTTTTAAATGATTTTTGTTTTTTTCCGAAGTGACTCCTCAATTCCAAATGATCTTCATAAATACTAAATTATTTTGTTTATTTAAGTTTGTGCTCGAATGAAAAGTCACTCAATGAAGGGGTTTTTTTATTTAATGCATTTACATTCTTTTTTTTTTATGTCAGAAGGAGGGGCCAAGGGCGAACGCCCGCAAAAGTGTCCCCCTCTCCCAAAATAACGAAGGGTTGATTGTTCCTAGAGGTCGTTGTCAAGGGGTGAGTAGAACAATGTTCCCTTCACACCGGATTTACCAACATCCGTAGCTCAGTGGGTAACACCGTTTGCCAAATAATTGGTGACTTGTTCTTTTTAAAATTTCTTAATCATTTTTTTAGATTTAGCTTAATAATGAATCCTGATTAAAAGTTTTACAATGTTCATGTTTTGTATACATTCTCTCTTCGTTATAAAAGATGAAGTCATGTCTTGCCTAAGCATTTAATTGTAAATCTTAAATCTTTAATTTTTGCTCATATGCATATATTAGTATATAGATGCATAGTTCAATTTCCACTTCTAATTAACTCGGCGGATCAGGAAAACATCATATCTGAAAATAAGCGGTTTAAGATAAAAATATACATTCTCTCTTCGTTATAAAAGATGAAGTCATGTCTTGCCTAAGCATTTAATTGTAAATCTTAAACCTTTAATTTTTGCTCATATGCATATATTAGTATATAGATGCATAGTTCAATTTCCACTTCTAATTAACTCGGCGGATCAGGAAAACATCATATCTGAAAATAAGCGGTTTAAGATAAAAATATACATTCTCTCTTCGTTATAAAAGATGAAGTCATGTCTTGCCTAAGCATTTAATTGTAAATCTTAAACCTTTAATTTTTGCTCATATGCATATATTAGTATATAGATGCATAGCTCAATTTCCACTTCTAATTAACTCGGCGGATCAGGAAAACATCATATCTGAAAATAAGCGGTTTAAGATAAAAATATACATTCTCTCTTCGTTATAAAAGATGAAGTCATGTCTTGCCTAAGCATTTAATTGTAAATCTTAAACCTTTAATTTTTGCTCATATGCATATATTAGTATATAGATGCATAGTTCAATTTCCACTTCTAATTAACTCGGCGGATCAGGAAAACATCAGATCTGAAAATAAGCGGTTTAAGATAAAAATATGGCTTCCTCTTCCTATATCCTGTTTATCTGTTTAAAAATTGTCACAGCAAAAAAGTTTACTTTATTTTTAACTATTGTGCAAAAATAATGCAGCCTTTTCAACATTTAATAATAATGATGTTAGCAGAAAATGGGTATATAAACCGACAAAATTTCTTCCATATTCATTCTGAAATAGACTTCAAGGCTGAGCACAACCTGTACATTTTAGCAGTAAATTACAGTAAGAAACAGTCTTTATCTTCTTCGAGCCTTGCTCTCTTCAGAGAACTTAGTCATTAAAATCTCCCGATACGTTACAAAAAGAATCGGAGAACCCTCAGAGAATTTAATAAGCCTCCCAGAATCCTCCGAGCCACTATAAACAAACTCGAAGAGTAGTATAGAAGAAACTACTACCAGTAACAAATCCGTTGCTGCCACCTAACCAGAACCCCCGTCCACTTCGAACCAACCGAGGCCATAGACGGAGGTTTAACACATATATATATATATATATATATAATATATATATATATATATATATATATATCAGTTTATCACTTTAGTTTAGTGTTTGAACTATCGTCAGATACACGCATCTTAAATTTGCTCCTTTCGACTACTTTTAGGACATGTAAAGTGCTTGTGTTTGGCACCTAAAATTTATCTACATATTCTATTTCTATTATTATTATATATGTATATATATATATATATATATATATATATATATATATATATATATATATATATATATATATATATATATATATATATATATATACACTCTATTTAGACTATATCTATACATTATATATTGAAATTGAAACTGAAAAGTTTATGGCAGAAGAAAACTAAATGAAGTCCATAAAGCATACATAAGTATAATTCTACAAAACATACATAAACATAATTCCATAAAGTATACATAGGCATAATTCCATAAAGCATATATAAGTATAATTCCATAAAAGCATACATAAGCGTAATTCCATAAAGCATACATAAGCATAATTCCATAAAGGATACATAAGCATAATTCCATAAAGCATACATAAGCATAATTCCATAAAGCATACATAAGCATAATTCCATAAAGCATACCTAAGCATAATCCCATAAAGCATACATAAGCATAATTCCACATAGCATGCATAAACATAATTCGATAAAAGCATACATAAGCATAATTTCATAAAGCATACATAGGCATAATTCCATAAAGCATATATAAGCATAATTCCATAAAGCATACATAAGTACAATTCCTTTAAGCATGCATAAACATAATTCGATAAAAGCATACATAAGCATAATTCCATTAAGCATACATAAGCATAATTCCACAAAGCATACCTAAGCATAATCCCATAAAGCATACCTAAGCATAATCCCATAAAGCATACATAAGCATAATTCCATAAAGTATACATAAGCATAATTCCACAAAGTATGCATAAACATAATTCGATAAAAGCATACATAAGCATAATTCCATAAAGCATACATAGGCATAATTCCATAAAGCATATATAAGCATAATTCCATAGAGTATACATAAGTACAATTCCACAAAGCATGCATAAACATAATTCGATAAAAGCATACATAAGCATAATTCCATAAAGCATACATAGGCATAATTCCATAAAGCATATATAAGCATAATTCCATAGAGTATACATAAGTACAATTCCACAAAGCATGCATAAACATAATTCGATAAAAGCATACATAAGCATAATTCCATAAAGCATACATAAGCATAATTCCACAAAGCATACATAAGCATAATCCCATAAAGAATACATAAGCATAATTCCATAAAATAATGGAAATGAAATAGATCTATGATAATTTAGGTGCCAAGAGTATACAATTAGACAAAAAATAATACATACATATGTTAGTTAATGTAGTTCTAAAGAACCAGATTTAGGATGTAATGCATACCGAATATCAAATGCATTACATGGGATTTCTTTCTTATTAGTCAGACCATTAATTATTATGCTTTGTCTTTCCTTGTGAACAGACGTGTTTTATCGAGTGCCCAGTGTTACCAATTGAATAAATGGTTTCAGTCGAAGTATCTTTAAAAAAATAGTGTTCAGTACCTTCTTAACTAAATTATCTCGTTATTAATTATAATTACTCATAAATGAATATATTTTATTTATTGACTTTATTTATTATTATATTTACTTGATTAAACCAAGGTGAGTGCACATGCTTGTTTTGATTTGTTCGCATGGTGTGAAATTCTAATCTATTAGAAAACGTGGTTTAATAAGGTTGATTTTGCTTAAGTAGGGTGCGGTCACCCTCCGTGGGAAAAAACCTGCCGAATTAGCGGACAGATAAGTTTGGAGTTTTTGTATCCTTCTTTATTAATACTTTTCCTTTTGCAGAACTTTCGTCAGTAGCTTAATTACGTATATATTCGTTTAGTACAAAATTGTGTTACAGGAACCTGTCTTCTGCGTTTCAAGAACGTTTTTGCGGGCTTGCGCTGGTGACGTCACAACTAAGCACGCGGTAGACTTACGTTTTATTTATTAACTGTTCTTTACTTATTCTCGGAGACTTACGTCGTTATTAGATTACTATTAAAAACAATCTATTAATTTCCAAACGCATTTCCATAGCTCGTGACGGCAAAGAAAACCGCAAGCAATTTTTTTCAGTACGTTAACAACAGGAACCCGGTAAAGAGCGTGTTGGGACCATTGAGAAATTCTGACGGTGACTAGTTTCCGAGAACAAGCAAATGGCTACTCTGCTAAACTAATAGAAGATGTAACAAATATCCCTACGGTCATAGACATAATACCTTTCGATAATGGTAATACTTTGGATAATATTGTGGTGAGTGAAAGGGAGGTCCTGCACTATATTTGCAAAATGAAAATGCTTAAATCACTGGGGACGGACTCCATATATCCCATACAACTAAAATAATTAAAAGAAAGCATTGTAGTGCCGTAAACAAAGATTTTTAATGTGTCTATTTCTGAGAGGTGTATACCAGATAATTTCAAGTTAGCAAATATAACACCTATTTTTAAGAAAGTCGATAAAGGTGCGGCGGGAAATTATAGGCCAATCAGTTTGATGTCTGTTGAAGGTAAGCTACTGAAATCGATAATTAGGGATCGTATAGTCGAACACTTAAAATTGCATAACTTGATTAGAAATACGCAGCACGGTTTCAAGCGAAACAAATCTTGCTTAACTAATCTTTTGGATTTTTTCCAAAGCGTGGTTGAAGTTTACGATAGTCATCGGGCGGTAGATGTAGTGTATTTAAATTTTCAAAAAGCATTTGACACCGTACCACACAACAGACTCATTGAAAAAACTAAGGCGCATTGGATCAAGGGTGTAGAAATAAATTGGATAGAAGAGTGGTTGCGAAGTAGGGCATGGTTAATTAATATTTTTTTAGGAAAAAGTTATGAATGATGAGAGTTTCTAATTAATCAATGCTTAACTGATTAAAAATTATTAAAAATTAAATACTTCTGAAAAGAGTAAGAAAGAGCTTTATTGTTTCTGTTGCGTGAGATAGGACCGAAGAAAACATTTTGCTCAAACATTTAGGTTGCTTTAGTTCAAGAAATCAGGCATGTGTGGATTAGACAGTTTATACATGCAAAAAGGTGCCAAATTCATTATGGGGAAAATTAATCATTTCCCATCATTTTCTAATTTTTTTTTATTTATTAATCAATGGTTAAATTCGAAAAATGATTAACTGATTAATCAGAACCATGCCCTATTGTGAAGTAGGAAACAGAGGATGGTCAATGATGGAGCGGAGTCTTCTTGAACTAATGTAGCCAGCGGCGTTCCTCAGGGTTCTGTATTGGTCCCCTTGTTCTTCATAATTATATCATATATATTAACGATTTAGATGTTGGCCTAGTCAGTATAGTTTCAAAGTTTGCGGATGACACGAAGCTGGGTAGTAGGGCGATAAATGACGAAAATAAAGATAAAATCCAGGAAGATCTGAATACAATCGTTGATTGGTCAGTCACATGGCAAGTGAGATTTAGCGTCGATAAGTGCAAAATTTTACATATAGGTTTGCGTAACGGTAATTTTGCGCATAGTATGTCAAGGAAGGAGTTGGCAAACGTAGATAAGGAAAAAGATTTAGGAGTTACAGTCACTTGTGATTTGAAAGTAGCGAAACAAAGTACAGCAGCGGTCAATAAGGAGACCAAAGTGCTAGGTAGCTAGGTTTTATAGCTAGGAATTTTGAGTACAGATCGCGCGATATTATTGTTCCTCTTTATAAATCATTAGTTAGACCCCATTTGGAGTACGCGATCCAATTTTGGAATCCGTATATGCGCAAGGATATAGACAAAATCGAAAGAGTTCAAAGACGAGCACTAAGATGATTCCGTCGCTTAGGTCAAAGTCGTACGAGAATAGGTTTAAGGAGTTAAAACTGACTACACTCGAGACTAGGAGGCTAAGTGGTGAGCTAATCTAGGTTTTTAAAATTATGAATGGGTTCGATAACGTAAATAGGGAGAGCTTTTTCGAAATAGCACAATATAGTAGAACTAGAAATAACGGGTGTAAGCTGACTAGTAGAAGGTTCGAGACAGCAGTTGCCAAACACTTTTTTACGCATAGAATAGTAAATAGCTGGAATAGTTTGCAGGTAGAAGTAATTAGTAGCACGTCTATAAACATGTTTAAAAATCGATTAGACGCATATGTTGATAGATTGGGTATAGTTTAAGGTAGTAAAATTAAGGCTTTGTGGTTCGGAACCCATGCAAAATTGTAGGTCCCCTCCACCACCATGGAGGACATGCGCAATACACAATTACAAACACGGTTAGGTAGACCAGCCATGAGTGGATCCTAGGGTCTTTGTTGGTCTGAAACATTATAACATTATATTTCAATTATTTTAAATGTTTCAGTCGGAACAATATGATGTAATATAATTTGTAACATAATATAATTTATATCATATAATTATGTAATATAATTTCGCATGAGTTCGACTCCAACCAATCATATATTCAAAATAGTTACAATAAAATTCTATTTCTGGAAAGAATTATGACATTTATTTAAAAACAATTGTCGTCGTCTGAAAGTCAATGAAGAACACGATAAAATTTCCAAATCAGGACACGCCATTTAACTCATTTAACTAAAAGTTTTTAAAAAAACTAAAAAATACTCAAACTAATTCCATAAAACTTGCCTCTTGATGGCGATTTGCTTTTGAACGTCATCTTCAATTTGAAATCAAACTAAATAATATAACTTTGCATAAACCATTTTAAAAGTTTTAATTAAAGTTTTTATTTTTTATTTTTTTAATATTTGGATTTTAAAAAAAATAAAAATTTAAAAAAAGTAAATAAAGAATTAAATGGTTTTTTTTTTCACCAAAGAATTGCTACTTCGTCATCTTTTTGGAGAAACGAAATAAACCTTTTCAACCTTTTCGTTTCGAGAAGGGAAAAATAACAAAGGACGTGGAAGGCTTTCATTTTTCTCGGTTCAGTTTGTAGCTCTTTTTGTTTATGCAAACGACTCCAAATTTTGCCACGAAAATCCATGTAAAATTCATCATGTGTGTGTGTGTGTGTGTGTGTGTGTGTGTATAAAATTAACATATTGTTTACAAACGAAGTCTTAAACAGCGAGTGAAAACACCCCTTCGCCCATACACCCATTCAGGATACAGATATACAGTACACACACACACACACACACACACACACACACACACACTCAAAATATGGCCATCGTTTTCTCTGGACCAACAAAACCACAATTATTCCAAGGATAACTAAATGAAACAGAAATCATACCTTTATATTATCTTTAAAATTAGAGGTAAGTTATTGAAGTCGGATCAGTAGTTTTTTACACATTCAACTCGAACAAAAGTTGTTAAAAAATAAAGTTGACAAGGGAGTGGTAATTAAAGACTCAGCTGAACATTAAAGACGTTTACAATGAACAAAAACAAAGTGAACGATACATTAATGCAGCAAGTTTTCAATGTGTCCTCCTCCATTATTATTAGCTAGGTTTTATAGCTAGGAATTTTGAGTACAGATCGCGCGATATTATTGTTCCTCTTTATAAATCATTAGTTATACCCCATTTGGAGTACGCGATCCAATTTTGGAATCCGTATATGCGCAAGGATATAGACAAAATCGAAAGAGTTCAAAGACGAGCAACTAAGATGATTCCGTCGCTTAGGTCAAAGTCGTACGAGAATAGGTTTAAGGAGTTAAAACTGACTACACCCGACTAACTGGTGTAGAAACGGTGTCTTGATCGATCTCATTCTATGCTGTTAAAATGCACTCTCGAAGTTGACTGACCTCTTGAATATTTTGTTTGTAAACTATGTCAACTAAACGTCCCAAATGAAATAGTCAACTTCATTTAATTCCTGACTATTTGATGGCCAATCTTCTGGCACGATGAAATCGGGACACTCTTTTTCTAAGTATGCAATGGTGTGCCGGAATCGTTGACATGGAGCAGGTGTCTTGCTGAAAAAACATAATTATCACCGTAACTTTCAATTTCAAGCAACATCTTACTGAAGATACCGTCACAATAATGTTGTGAAGCAATTTTCACACCTTTGTCGAAGAAAACAATGGCTGCTTTTTCTAAATGAGAAACACCAACAGAAACCATTACAGACTCGAAGGAGCCTGCCTGCTTTTTGGAATGTTTTTTCTTCCCTTACTCTTGCGTACACTCTATCGTTTTGCGTATTTAGAGGCCGTTCAATAGTGAAAAACTTTTCATCAGTAAACCAAATGATAGACACACATTATTTGATCTAAAACGGCGAAGCAGTCGACGGCAACATTGTACACGTTTTACTTTGGACTATTCAGATATGCGATGCTCTTTGAAGCGCTTAAATGGTTTTAACCCTTTAAAGACTGAAGGTACAGATTGCTAACGTTTCAAATACAAGCATTCATAACTTAACCCTACAAAAAATTCAGGGCTTAAAGGGTTAAACCAAGGTCTTTCCTTGCAATTTGATGCGCTGAACTTTCTTTAATACCGGTGCGATTAGCAGTCCTCCGTGGACTCAAACTTAAAGGGTATTGTTTTCTTGGCTGCAAATAAGTTTACTTACAGATTCAATGTTTGCCGGGGTCCATGCTATATGCGATCGTCCACTTCCCGACTTTCGTGCATGAGTTTCCGTTTCACAAATTTTTGATACAACACCTCCAGACCAATGTCGATTAAAATGCTATGTTACTCTTCTTTTAGCACCGAATCCTTTTCCTTGTGATGAAATTTTATAGTAATTTTGTCTTCGTCAGTTAAACGTGCCATAACATCTCACAAAAATAAGAGAATTAACAAAGTTTCTTCGTTCCTTACCAAATCAAAACTAATTACCGTGACGGCAATACCGTCTAGGCCTAGGCTTACTTCAGTTATTAGCCTGCCTAGGTTAGCCCTCTACAATTCATAACTATGCACCAACTAGTCTAACCTAGGCTGAACTATTGAGTGACATGAATTTAGCAATTTTTTCTACTTTTGTATTGTCAGCTTTATTATTTTTTTTAACTATTGTTTAAGTTGAATGTGTAAAAAGACTACTAATCTGATTTAAATAAACTTCCTCTCAGTTTAAGGACAATATAAAGTGTTTGATATAATTTCTGTTTCATTTAGTTATCCTTGGAATTGTGGTTTTGTTGGCCCAGTGAAAAAGGTGGCCATTTTAAGGACAATAGGCATATACCAAGTGTCCCCCCCCAAAATATCCCTATTTCTAAATAAACGTTCTACCCTAAAGAAAGGAATCTAGACACAAAGACAACGCAATAGGTACATAAAACATAGAAGTTTATTAACCTTAATTAAACAACATGTTCAATGACCCATTAACAGGTCAGAGATCAGCCTGAGCAGATCGGATCGAGTTAACTTAGCACGATTCCGATGTGGACATCACCCCAACTTACTAACATATAAACACAGACTAGACAACTCCATAGACGACACCTGCCACTTGTGCCAGGACACACCACAAACAATTGAACACATTATGACAGACTGTACCGCTCTAGCACAACAACGAACACAACACAACATCACTAGTGCGCTGAACCTCTGGTCCACTCCGAAGAGGGCGATCGGTTACCTGCGTGCCGCCGGCTTGCTCGATCAGGGTGGGCTGATCGGCTAAACAACAACAACAACAACAACATGTTCAATGTAATCGCAATTTTTTTTCTAACACAATATTCAACCTTACACAAATGTTTTAAATAAATTTTGGAAATAACTCAAATGGGATGTTGTTGATTACCTCATAGATTTTGGCCTTTAGGTCTTTAAGTGTCTTAGGCTTGGTCTTTTATGTAACCCCACAAAGAAATTCATGTGGGTGTGAGGTCAGGTGAATATGGGAGTCATTCCATTGGCTCATAAAGGGAGATTAGTCTTCCGGAAAAATGCTTCCTCAAAATGTTGGGAATTTCGCAAGTAGTGTGTGGAGGTGCTCCATCCTGCTGAAACCATGAAAATCTGGGGTAATGCAGTTATTTCTTTTACGGAACAAACTAATTAGTTGTGGTAAGTAGAAATCTTGCAGCATCTGACGATATGAGTTTTGTGTTACTGTTACTACTTTTCCAGTTTCATTCTCAAAGAAGTAGGGACCTACTACACCATACCACCTAACAGTGACCCACATGACTTTCCCAGTAACGAAAGTTTTGCATATTAAGCTCTCTCGTCAGTCATTTGGGTGTGTTTCAAAAACTCAGGATGGATCTTCTAGCTTTGCTAAATCCATATTGCGAATTCCATTCGTTTTTGTTTTTGAACATTAATCAGTGAAGTTTCTAAATGAATTTTGTAGGGAAAAAGGTTTAATTCGGTATGACGTACACGATGCATAGATGTTTGTGAAATACCTACTTCTGATGACAAACGTAGAATTAACTTCTGCGGACTGCGCGCAATAATTTCATGAACCATATTTACGTGTTGCACAGTTCTTGTGGATCGTCACCTACCACTATTACCCTTATGTTGATTGCTTACATTTCCTTTTGTTTTAAATTTTCTAACAATTCGTGATATTGTTTTTCTATCGTGTGGATATCTGCATCCATATTTTCTGCAAAAGTTCCTCTGCACCTGCTCCATAAACTTTGTCACATGAAACCACTCAACGATCTTGATTTTCTGTTCCAGCTGCAAACGCGGCATCACTGTCTGAGGGTTCAGCCATATTGTTCCGTGTACACTAGATTCAAAAGGAGGCTTAGTGAAGACCTAACTTTCTAAGGCCTTCTATGGCCTTATTAGGTTATAGTCTATCGGGGTAGCGGTATCGTTTTTTCCCAATTTCTACAAAATTAGGAAAAGTTATTGCTTTAAGTATGAAATGGTGAAAAAACGATTTTAATATATAATATTTATTAGTCACTAAGTAATGAAAGATTAGAAATGTGTAGCTATATGCACATACAGGGCTCCAATAAACCTTAGCCCCCCCCCCCCCCCCCGCCCATGGCCTAAACCATTAGAGGTACAGTAAAACTAAACATACCCTACAAAAGAGAATTTAATCCTGCATTTAATGAGAAACAATTAAAATTTGGTGTTCCCGCCATTGGCTTCCAAGACAGCCTGAATTCGCTTTGGGTAGCTTGCCAAAAATGACGTGAATAGTTCTTGATCGTTACGCAAATTTGCTAAAACAGTTTCAATGTGTTGCGTCATTGTATCGCCCGACAATCGATTTGCTGCAGGTTCTTGAAACAAGAGACATTCAACCTTGTCCTTTATAACTGATCCAGTGTGTTCACAGACGTTCAGGTCAGGAGAATTTCCTGGCCATTCTTCATTTCCAAAGAAATCGATCTCATGGTTCCGCAACAACTGTTGAGTGGCTAATGCCTTAAAGCAGGGGGCCTTATCGTGCAGAAGTGTGACCTGATCGACATCCATAACACTGTTTGGGTTTCTTAGAAAAGGAATGACATGCTGGGATAGGCATCACGAGCTTCCCGAAATGTTATTGCTGGTATGCGATCTATCACACGTTGCCTCTCCGAATCACCAATTAATTGAGAAGCCATTATATTATCACTTTATCAGCTAGAGTAATTTTAATACCTGCAATAAATAAAGAATTTTATATATTTTTATAATCACTAAAAACTATTTCGATATAAGTAAACATGTAAGCTGCAAATGGGGGGAGGGGGCTAAGGTTTTTTGGAACCCCTTAGGATATATGCGGAATAAAATTCCCAATCTGTTACCTTTCTGAAGTAGAAACCCTCAAAAAGAAAATATACATCCATTATAAAATAACGAGCAAATAAAAATAGGGAAATTTTTTGGGACACCCCAATATATATATATAAAGTCCTCAATAATCCGACTTAATGCGGCGGGCAGACGGGCGAAATGGCCGAAAAGTCGGAATAGTGGAGGTTCCCCTAAACTATCATGAGTTCATTAGTTGTATAAAGTTACTAATAGTTTTATTCTAAACTATCTAATAGCGATATTATTATAAAAAATATGAAATAAATAAAATAAATACAGTACAGGTACTGTAAATATAAACAACTGATCAGATTATTCGTGCACTTGTTCTTGCATCGATCAAGGGGTCGGCATGTTGATAGTACTTAATTACAGTACTGTACATATACACACTTACACTATTTTGCTTTTTAAAAAAAAAGAAATACAAACAAGCCATTAATCACCATCCCTAAATATTTGAAGAGGTGGCCAACTGTCATCACTTTGCAGGTATTTAAGGCGGGAATTAGGAAGGCTCGTGATTGGTTTTCTTTGTACACTAGTCTAAACAGATAAGCTAAGATACCCAAACAAATCCACAACATTTCAATAATTTTACTTATAAGATACCTTATATTTGTTATTTTGAAAATACCCACTTTTTACAATTTTTTTAGAATTTTTTTATCATTATTTCTAACATTTACATTTTCGGGGAAGCAGCGTCGGAATAACACACACACACACACACACACACACCACACACACACACACAACATATATATATATATATATGTAGAGGCGGGGCCACCAGCTTGACCTCCGTGTGAAGAGATACCAACGCACGAAACAACATTATTAAGGTTCATAAGGTATATATACATATATAAATACACACAACTAAATGACTTAATTACATCCACCAATTAGCGTCATGACGTACTTAAAACCCAGGCTAAGTTGTCATGGGTTGATCTTTTAATGATATATGTATTAATGGTTTGTTTACATGTAATTACGTGTAATGCGTAGAATGTTAATTGGGAATTCAAATGATTGTTTTTTGATTCTTTACTGATTTTGTTCTGGTTAACGCCAAAAGATTTTATTCAGTCTCGGAAAAGACCTCTGGGTCTTAGAGGGTTAATTAATTAAGGAAAAAAATCGACCAGACCAAAAGGTGAATTTGAAGACTGAGCGCTTCAGTCTTTGTCTAAGACACAAGGTTGGTGTTGTTTTAGGCAAGACGCTGTGTACCGCATTAATTCAAAATGTAGTTTTAACCGAATTCTAAAAAAAATTAATAAAACGCAAAGGGAGAATTCTCGATAGTAAAGCGTGACAGCGTAACTTCCTTGTACCTCTTCCCGTCATTTAACTCGTTTTCAAACTTAATAAGTTAAAATAAAGTGGCTTTTCATTACGTTTTCCTTTTGTTTGAAAACGTCTCCTTTGAGATAAAGGTAAAAAAAAACGTAGAATACGTTTAATCTACCTTTTTTTAACCTTTTCTTATGTTTTCAAAGTAGAAAGTTTTCAAACTTAATAAGTTAAAATAAAGTGGCTTTTCTTTACGTTTTCCTTTTGTTTGAAAACGTCTCATTTGAGATAAAGGTAAAAAAAACGTAGAATACGTTTAATCCACCTTTTTTTAACCTTTTCTTATGTTTTCAAAGTAGAAAGTTTTCAAACTTAATAAGTTAAAATAAAGTGGCTTTTCATTACGTTTTCCTTTTGTTTGAAAACGTCTCCTTTGAGATAAAGGTAAAAAAAACGTAGAATACGTTTAATCTACCTTTGTTTAACCTTTTCTTATGTTTTCAAAGTAGAAAGTTTTCAAACTTAATAAGTTAAAATAAAGTGGCTTTTCTTTACGTTTTCCTTTTGTTTGAAAACGTCTCCTTTGAGATAAAGGTAAAAAAAACGCAGAATACGTTTAATCTACCTTTTTTTTAACCTTTTCTTATGTTTTCAAAGTAGAAAGTTTTCAAACTTAATAAGTTAAAATAAAGTGGCTTTTCTTTACGTTTTCCTTTTGTTTGAAAACGTCTCCTTTGAGATAAAGGTAAAAAAAACGTAGAATACGTTTAATCTACCTTTTTTTTAACCTTTTTTTATATTTTCAAAGTAGAAAGTTTTCAAACGAAAGGAAAACGTAATGAAGAGACAATATAATTAATAATAATTACTAAAAAAAAAAGCATTCATTTCAAAATGCTACGCGGAATAATGCTTATTTATCTGATCACGAAAAGGTGTCTTTTTAAGTTACTTTGAACATTTAGGTTTATGGTGACATTAGTGTATCATGCAGTGCAGACATGTCAACTCTCAAGGATTTTCCGTGAGACTCACGGATTTTAAGTCTAATAATAATAATAATAATAATGATGATAATGATGATGATAATGATAATAATGATGATAAAATCGGGAGAGAATGAGAAATCTCACGATTTTCATACTTCAAAAGGTTGACGTCTCTGGCAGTGTGGTTGTGATAACCATTAGCCCTTTAACGCTCAACATTTTATTAGGGTTGAGTATAAATGCTTGTATTTGAAACGGTACGTATTCGACCCACTCGACGGTAAAGGTTTAAGATTCTTTCGTAGTTTTATATGTATAACACGAATAGTGGTCAAGAAAACCCTCAACGAAACTTGCACTAATGAGGACAGGGAAACTAAATTACATTATAAAGAGGTTTACTGGAGAAATATTGAAATCGTAACTGCAATATATATATATATATATATATATATATATATATATATATATATATATATATATATATAATTATATATTATATATCCCACCTCGACAGCTTCCCACAATCATAAAAAAAATTTTCATTGGAACCAGACGCAAGAGAGAACCAATTAAAGCGCCAGGACCTGCAGCCATTTTGGGAACCACGATAAGGACTCAAGGCTCTCCGCCGGAAGTGAGAAAAGGGAAAGATGACCTTCCGGCAAAAGATACTTCCTTAGGGGAGTCATTAATAAACGCGACAAAAGAATACAGTATTCGCATAGCTTCCCAAAAAGTTACGCGCAAATTTTCCCGCATACCTCGCCTGTAGCCCCGTTCTTGACGACCGCTTTCGATACGGTATTCCCAAAATTGCAGGCAATACATTTCGCCTCTTCCAGTTCTCAATATCTTCTCGTGTAATTAATGCCGTGTATTTTATTGTTAATCAAAGCTTATCAGTGTAATATAGATATTTGATTCCTGAAATTACATAATTTATAATTTAAATAATTGTATTTATTGTACCTTCTTTTGTTACATTCTTTGAACATTTATCTCTCATCTCAGTTGAAAGGAAAACCCGCGCCGCTTATCTGGTTTCCTTGGCTATTGATGCAAACAAATTTGGTTACCCCTTTGAACTAATTAATGATTTCATTGATTGTTTCTCTGCAGATTTGTAATGCTTCATACTCCATTACTGAATATATACACAGTATATATATATATGTATATATATATATATATACCTTACAACCTTACAAAGGTTCACCGCGATGATTCCTCATTTCGTGAAAGTCAAGCTTGTCGCCCCTCCTCTCGAGTTGGCCTGGTGAAGTAGTGAGTTGGTTTCTTGTACTCTCCACCTCACATAGCCAGGTACGCCCGGCTCATCGGGGATTGTTCTGAGCCAGGCGTCTAATCTTCTTTTGAAGATGTCCACTGCAACTCACTTCGTGTTTCTTAGGTCTTTGGGCAGCTGATTAAACAGTTTTGGTCCTCTCACCACAAAACTGATATATATATATATATAACCTTTAAACCTTTGGTTAGCTTCCGCCCGAATTGTTCATTCTGACGAAGGTCAAGCTTTCACTCCACCTTAGACCTACAGTTTAACATGGAATCCGAACCACACCCCCAACAGCAGCACAGCATCTTAACCACTAGGCCACCCAGGGTACCCATTTATCTACCAACCACTTTCTTTATTGTGTGGAAGGATGAACAGCTGGGTTTTTCTGCGCGCCGGCTGCCGTCAGCGGGTCTCGATCCCGGGGCCGATGCATTCGTAGTCAGCGACGCTAACCACTACACCACCGAGGCCCATATATATACTGTGTATATATATATATATATATATATGGAAGGAAGTTTACTTTCTGCAAAGCTTTTTATTGCATTAAAGCATCGTTTGTTAAAGCGAGACTTTGCGATGAGAAGAGACGGCCAAACTCAATTAAAAACTAAAGTCGCAACTTTGAACTGTGATTTATGAACCTTTTTTTCTACTTTTTCTGAGGAAAGTAAAGTAAAAATTAACCATCGAACCCCCCACCCCACCCACCCAGACACACACACATTTCCCACATTCACCCACCCCCCAGACACACACATTTCCCACATTCACCCACCCACCCAGAACACACATTTCCCACATTCACCCACCCACCCAGACACACACATTTCCCACATTCACCCACCCACCCAGACACACACATTTCCCACATTCACCCACCCACCCAGACACACACATTTCCCACATTCACCCACCCACCCAGACACACACATTTCCCACATTCACCCACCCACCCAGACACACACATTTCCCACATTCACCCACCCACCCAGACACACACATTTCCCACATTCACCCACCCACCCAGACACACACATTTCCCACATTCACCCACCCACTCTAAAAAAACCTGCAAAACCAAACTAGTAAAAAAAAAACTACACGAAACAAATGAACGTAAAGTTATGATAAGTTTAGCTATTTATTTCTCTGGCTACTTTCTCTCTCTCTCTCTGTCTGTCTCTCTCTCTCTCTCTCTCTCTCTCTCTCTCCTCTCTTCTCTCTCCCCCCTCTCTCTTTCTTTCTCCCATGATGATACCACGGTATAAAATTATGGTATACGCGCGCGAAATACCTCCTCTGACCGTAAAACAAAAAAACAAAAAAAAAAAAAAACGTAACACTGAAATAAGAGGCATGAAATAACAAGGTAATTCTATCTATTTTTTCTTTTCCATTTTAAAATTTTAAACTTATTATATAGATTTCCGATGAAACTCTTATCAAACTTCATTATTGCGCGCGGTAACGAAAAAGAAAATCGTAGCCAATTCTTCTTGGAGACTTATACAATTTATTATTTTTTGGGGTTCTCCCGTTAAAATAGAGGGTTTTGCTATGGAAGCATCAGGTGCGTTTAACAATGCAATTATCATAAACAATCCAAGCTACTCAACTGCTGGAAAGTTTTAAGAATATTTTTTTGTATGTGTCGGAAAACCAAGTTAGGAGTTTCAGGGAAAATAACTAAAAAAAAACAGAAATTGCAAAAGTGGTTTTTGTATTTACTGTGTATATGTTTTGGAAGAATACTTATATATATATATATATATATTATGGAAAATATTAAGTTTTAGTTATAATCTGTGTAATTAATTTTAGGAAAATTTATTACATCTACGCGTTAGTTTTTCTAGCTGCATATATAACATATAAGCTATTAAAGGATTATATAATTCATTTGGCTTATTCTGCACACGTTATTTATTAATAAAAGACTTCGTTAGACACAGAAATTTATTAATGGTTTTTCTGCTATAATTCCGCAAATCATTGATGCCTATTTATTATTCTTTTTAGTTTCAGTTCGAGGAGAAGTGGGGTCTGGAGGGGTAGTGTGGTGTCGGGGAAACAAGTGCATGATAGAAGTGATCCGTATTGAACTCGTTGGCAACTCTAGATTTGAAATAACGCCTAAACAAAGAACAGTATTTTTCTTTCTGTGAATGTAGCGTTTAAGAATTAGCCAATCTTCTATTAGTGAAACGACTCAGTTCAGGAGAAGTGGGGTCTGGAGGGGTAGTGTGGTGTCGGGAAAACAAGTGCATGATGGAAGTGGTCCGTATTGAACTCGTTGGCAACTCTAGATTTGAAATAACGCCTAAAAAAAAAGAACAGTATTTTTCTTTCTGTGAATGTAGCGTTTAAGAATTAGCCAATATTCTATTAGTGAAACGACTCATGAATCAAGTGGCAAGGAAAAGGTTTGAAAGAAGCACCCAATATTTACGATGCTCTTACGTAAGTCGTATACAATGCTTCCGTATATGTGGAGGATAATTGGGCTGTTTGATTCATCTCCTGGAAAGATATAGCAGTGATTTGCATTTAACACCAGCACCTTACAAATTACTTTCATCTATCTATCTATCTATCTTCCATCTATCTATCTATATATATCGTATATTATACGTGGTCTATACAATGTGTTTATATTTACAGAAAAAACACTTCAGTGGAAGCGAAAGTAAATTAGTTAGAGAAAGATAGAAAGAGAGACGGAACAAATAAAAGAAGAATAGGAGCAGTTCCGTAATTAGAAGTGGATTATTTAATGTAAATAAGATGCCAGTTGTAGGAGAAAGTGTTTTCCCTTTTGCGCATTCTATTATCGTTTATCATCGCGGACAAAGCAACGGGAGAAACTTTGAGTTTAAGCCTCACTTCATATTTTCTATTGCTAAGTACCTCTCTACGCTCCGTGGCTTCTATTTTTATTCTTACGACACTAGCGAATGGAGAAAAAAGCTACGTGCGAATCTCTCAACGCATATACAAGTTAGAGTTACAAGCTGTAATTAACATAGGGAAGGTTTATTCATAGAAAGGTATACGAAGCATAAGGCATGATGCTGTGAAAGTTTATATTAAATTTTTCAAATGAAAGATAATCCTATAAAGTTGCGTGAATAACGGTACAGGCATTGCGTACAGGGAGGAACTCCAGACTCTCAGTATACAAGAGTGAGGAAGTAATCCCCCCCCACTCCCTCGAGTCCTATCCAAACTTGTTGTTCGGAGATAATTATAATAATGTTTGAGGTTATTTAACAGCGAAGGTCAAGTAATGGAGGGGAGAGGCTATGGCTTTGCACGCGTGGCTTCCGAACTATGGGTCGTTGTATCATTTCAACGCAGAAGAGGGTCACCCATCCAACTGATGAACAGACTCAACGTCGCTAACCTCGCTGATCTTACAGGAAGAAGTGTTGCCACGTGACCACGACGTAGCCTTTTGTATAGATAAAGCGCGAATTTCTTAAAAGTATTAATAAATTGTAATGCAATGAGTCTTACATCGCAAAAAAATGAAGTTTGACAATCCCATTTCTTAGGTGCACAAAAGAGAAAGACTATCTACCATTTGTTTAATGGTTTAATTTAAGTTAAGTTGAACTTAATTTAAGCTTAATTTAAGTTTAATTTAATACGTTCATTAAAATTCTGAAGAAAAATAGGATCTTCAATGAAGAAATGTTACAATCAATAACTGTATCCCTCCAGCCTCAATTACCAAATGATATCTTCGTTAAAACTAACGAAAATATCACGACTTAACCTAACCAATCGTCAAAGACATACAGTTGAACTAACCGGGCATTCGATTTAATTTATTATTATATTTAGTACTGTAAAGCAAAAAACAAGAACACATAGGGGTCCCTGATCTTCAAATAACCCGTCATCCGCAATTTCAGACCAAATGTAATTGAAATATGCATTCAAAATTAGCTAATTGACAAAGTTTAAAACACTGGAACATTGAATTCATTTTTACATTTGTTACAAGACACTTTGTTTTAATACATTATTACATATGAAACACGAAGGTATATAAGTGGTTAAAATCTTTGTTATGTCATTGCTGTTACATAAAAAGGTTATTTCGAGAAGTTTGCAATTAACTAATGCACGCCAATGTATTTTAATTATTTAAAATATAGACTGTCATTTACCACCGTCCGTAACTCAGTGAGTAAAACCTGTTCCCTATAAGCAAAGTGAAGACACCGAAGTAGGAGGTTCGAAATCCCGATGATGCTGGTAATAATAATAATAGTATAATAATAATAATAATAATAACACAGGAGTTTGCATAATGGCCGCATAACTGATATATAGATATACAGATACGCAGACAAACACTTTCATTCATAAAATAAATATTACATAATTTTTTATGGAATATACACAAATTTAGGAGTTACGATATTTATTTTTACAATAATCTGGCCCTTAAATTTGGCTTTACTGGGCTCATATATAATGGGTGATGTAATAATTACACATATACGAAGTATATTTTCTGTATAAATTCAATTGCATTTATGTTTTATGTACATCCGCGGAAAGTAGTTCGACGAAAAATATGAAAATTTATAAAGCACCCAAAAATTAATAATTAGTAATTGTAGGGACTTCTTCCAAAATTCGAATTTTTTTCGGCAAACTTCTTTCCAGAACTGTACCCTTCACCGATAAAGAAATAAATAAAATTGAGAACGACACGCACTGATACCATTTATTATTTAACGATACAATGCTTTGTAGCTGAGGTTTCCTGTTCTACATTCAAAATACTTTTCATTGTAAGTTAAAAAGAAACGTATGTGGAGTATCAATAATGACTTGCGGCATAAAGCGCAGCTACAAATAATGAACTTGCGGCATAAAGCGCAACCACAATAATGAACTTGCGGCATATGAAGCTTGCCACAATGAATACACCATAAAATAAACCACCTTAAAATGTAAACAACCTCATCTCAAACGTTTCCTTTAACACCGGGCGAAGAATCCTCCTTATCTCAATTCAATCTTCCGGAGCAAACCTTATCCGTGGTCTCCATCCATAGATATACAGTCGCGGTTGGTCGAGCGGACAAGATCGCAGTCATTCAATCTCAAAAAGCGACAAAATTTCGCTATTTCCTTCAGAGAATTTTTCCCACCTCCAATTTCGTTCAGTCCACTCGAAAACGAGGAAGAAAAATGATCTCAAAAAGGAAATTTGTTGCGGAAAAAAATATCTCCGAATATTTTCATTAGTTCGAATTAAAAGAAGAAATAAATAAATAAATAAATAAAAATTATATGGACTCGGTAGGAAAAGTTCTCTTTAAAAATGTTGACGATCATTGCCAAAGATAAATTCAACACTCCCATAAACAATTTGGTATATAATGTTTTTAATTATCATTTCTTTTCCATATATATTATATATGTGTGTGTGTGTGTGTGTATGTGTGTGTGTGTGTGTGTGTGGTGTGTGTGTGTGTATGTGTGTGTGTGTGTGTGTGTGTGTGTGTGTGTGTAAATATAAAACATAAAATTCTTCTTTATCTAATTGTACCTCATTTATGGACTCAAAACTAATTAATTCATTATTTACAAATTTATTTATTAGAATTACTTATTTATTTAAGAATTCTAAATAAGTTCGCCATAAAAACAACAACAACATTACTGGAACTGAAACTACATCAAACTACAAATTTATTCTATAAAAATGCCTCCTTAAAGTTATACTCCAAAATTCTACGTTTACTTATTACATAAACTTTATTCACAGCCCAGTATTGATCTGGAATAAGGAAATTGGTTTGTTCTTTGAGTGTTCCACTGATTCTTTATAAAGGAATGGAAACGCCTTCACTTCTGAGCGAAATTTCATTCATCCATTCCAGTCGACGAAATAAGGAAGAGAAGATCAGATCTGTTCAAAAAAAATGTTTCAAAAATAATGTCCGTTCAGAATTCGATGATCTCGCTAAAATATTCGATTTAACATCACGCATATTTCTTCCAATGAGTAATATATATATATATATGGAGAGAGAGAGAGAGAGAGAAGAGAGAGAGAGAGAGAGAGAGAGAGAGAGAGAGAGAGAGAGAGAGAGAGAGTAAACAACATTGAATAGTCTGATCCCATAAACTGTTTGAAGCATGACTGAAAATAAATTAAAATTTAAAATCCGAAATCGATAACAAAAAAAAACAAAAACAAAAAAAAGAAGCGAAATCAAATTAATTCATTTACGAAATACAAATAATTTATTCATGTAATTTTAAATTCGGGAAACATTTACGGAGGTTCCATTTGGTTAAGAGCTCAATTTGGTTTCTATTTAACACTTGTCAGCTCCGAACTAAAGTTTAACCAGAATGAGAATTGTTCAGAATGACTTGAAATTAATATCTTTTGTTACCATAACGACCAACACGATTGCTTCTCGATGACAAAGAGAGAGAGAGAGAGAGAGAGAGAGAATGATGGTTGAATAGAACTTTTCGTAATAAACACACCACTTGCAGGACCACAGTTTGTTACGAGACGTTGGAAATAAACCATTTTTGAAGTTAATTAAAATCAAATTTGAATTTTGTTTAGATATTCAACCAAATTATATATATACAGGGCGTCCCAAAAAAATGTATACACACTTTAACAGCTGATAGCTCAATTGATGTTTCTTTCTTTCCAAGTTAAACCCATTAGAATTAATAATGGCAGTCAGACTAAGCTTTGAACAAAGGAAATTCATTCTAAAATGCTACTGGAAGTGTGAAAACGCAGTTGAAGTGCAAAGACAGTTTAGGAGGGAGTTTCAAACAGATCCACCAACGCGACTTACCATCACTCGAATTAGAGATAAGTTTGAAGCCGATGGAACTGTTCAGAATGTCCACAAGAAGCGTTCCGGAAGACCACGGACATCGACAAGCCCCACAAAGCAAGAAAGAGTACTGGAAACGTATCACCAAAGTCCAAGAAAATCTGTGCGGCAAGCGAGTCGTGAGGTAGGAATTTCAGAATCGTCTGTCCAACGCATTTTGAAGCGCTGTCAATGGAAAAGTTACATTCCAAGATTAGTCCATGCTATTAATGAAGATGATGATCCGGACCGAAGAGTGGAGTATTGCGAGTGGTACTTGGCACGATGTGGATGTGGATTGGACGAAGGGGTTTCGTAGACAGAGCTGGGCAATAAATACATTGAATGTATTTAAATACTAAATACTAAATACATGGGAGAAATGTATTTAAATACTAAATACTAAATACATTTTACGAATGTATTTAGATACTAAATACAAAATACATCAATTGTATTTAAATACATTTGTAAATACATTTTCAATACATACAAATTTTAACATATGCATTCACTAATTCACTAAGCCATGACACGCACACGATAAAGAAATCAACCGCTTTCGACTAAGAGTGGCACACAACTGATTGAACTGACACGTTGAAACATGAACCATGCTGTACTACACTGTCGACGCGTCGTACTGTGGTAGTACAGAACGTGTATTAAACCAGTAAAAGTATTTACATTTTTATATTTTGAGTATTTAAATACATTGTATTTAAATACTCATTAAAGTATTTAAATACTATATTTAAATACATGAAAAACAATGTATTTATAAATACAGTTCTAAATACACAAATGTATTTAAATACGTATTTAAATACAAATGTATTTAAATACTGCCCAGCTCTGTTCGTAGAATACCCTCCGCGTTCACCAGACCTCACACCACTAGACTTTTTTTTATGGGGATACTTAAAAGACAAAGTCTACGCTATAAAACCTGCAACAGTCGCTGAATTGAGAGCAGCCATTGAACGAGAATGCACACAAATACCAAACGAAATGTTTCGTGATGTTTGCGATTCCATTGCTTCGCGTTATCAGCAGTGCCTGGACCAGAACGGACGTCAGTTTGAAAACAGGCGTTGACAAAACAATTAAATAATGTCTGTAGATTCTATTACATTTTTAAAATGAAATGTATTTTAATAAACACTGCCTTTATAAGTATTTAAAGTGTGTATACATTTTTTTGGGACGCCCTGTATATGTATATATATACACACACACACACACACACACACACACACACACAGTATATGTGGTTGTTTGCATTTCAAAACTGTTCAAATTTAGAACACTTCCACATGATGCATGACCATTATTCGTCGTTACTTATTCGACGCTCGATCTCCATTAGAGAATAAGCAAGATATTCTCTTGGAATGGATTCAATAACCTCTCTGATTCTTCGATGGAATTGCCCCATCGTATCTTGAGGAACAGTTTCCATGGTTACGAATAAATGGAAGAAAATTAATAAAACTCATGAACTAAACAGTAGTGGGCGTAAAGCAGAAATACCAGAGTGTGACAGAAGGTTATTTTGAGCTGTGAAACGTGACGTATGACGTAACGACTGTCGTATGAAAATTTTGTTTAGAACTTAACATTAGTCTACCACGACCAATATCAGCTAAAATGATGTTAGAGGAACTGCGGCGAAATCCTTCGTAAGTTGTAACACGAACCACTGCACACGCTCTGTACGCAATAAGGTAATTAGCATCCATATCGCGTTAGGTGATTTTGTATGAGTTTTCTCGCGCATATTTCTTCCAATGAGTATATATATATATATATATATATGGGGGAGAGAGAGAGAGATGATTTCACTGTAATTTGCATTCACATATCGATTTAGTAAATTGTATGACACCATTTATAATATCAGAAAGTACATCACCGAAAATGCGAGTGTTTCCATTATTCTGTCCAAACCCCATATGTTGACAGCATCCGAAATGAAAATATTGAGGTCGAGAGTTCGAATTTCGATGATGCTGGTAATAATAATACTCATAATAAGACAGGAGACAGAGCAATGGGCCGCATTAGTTGCCTGAGCGTTGTGCCAGTTTCTGGCCCTCCTCGCTCATTATTTTATTAATCTCCTATAGATTGTCCTAATAAAAAAATATGGCCATTTATTTTACATCATTATTTCTTGGACACCCTCTGCACTTATCATAATCTATAAATATTGTGTCAAAAAGCTCATACGAGGTTTACCAAGGTATAATATATATATATATATATAAGTAGGGGGGGTCACATCTATGTTTCTGTGATCTCTATCTTTGTAATAAATCTGTAATTTGTAATAATTCTGTGATATATACCATCAAGATCTATTCCGGGACCAGTTCCACCTCACGGCACGGGAGAAGACCGGCATCCGGAGGTTCGTCATCTTCACCCTCAGCATCTACGTTCGCGCGTAGTTCATAGTCCCACAGCCATCTTCAGCCCCGAATCACAACCTCCTTTTCGTAAAAAGAATAGAGGCATACAAGGATAAGGCCATCTCCAAGGTGGCAGTCACTGCCTTCTGCCGCCAACTATGGTACCTCAGTGAGGAGTTGGACCTCCTCACCTTCTACAGTGGCCCCAGGAAGTCCTCTCTAGGCAACAATGAGTAGGAGATGGCCCCCATAAGACCCCAATATGAGGGGCTAATACTCAAAACGAACGGGACCTAGAATGGCCATGTGAACCTTCTAAATATACTCCGATTGGGATGCAATTTCATAGATAGCTCTTCCTCAACATTTTCAACAATACCAAGGAGATAGGACTTCAAAATTATCTATTTTTATTGTTCACCTATGTGGATAAGCACCACCATAACATATATATATATATATATATATATATATATATATATATATATGTATGTATGTATGTATGTACACAGTGTGTGTTGTGTGTATTTATATATATATATATAGTATAGGCTAAGTAAAATTTGATGTAAAACGCAACGAAAATATTAGGCAGTAATCAATTTTTTGTTGTCAAAGTTATTATGGGAAATTTTGTTGCTGCTTCGCTATTAGGAAAACATTATAATGATTAATTATCAATGCTCACGAACCTCTTAAAGAAGAACTTTTCCATTTATAAATGGACAATAAATATCTTTCAACGCGGAAGGAGATGATTACCGTCATATTTCTTATGTGCCCTATTATGTCGTACATTATTTTAATATGATTTGTGGCGTACCGTTATTGGTATTGTATTAGTGTAATTATGAATATGGCTGTTATTATGGCTAATCATTAAATTTATTGATAATTTTTCAGGAAGGGGGTCTGTGGGGGTCCGTTGGGGGGGGGTTCGTGAGCGAGTTGGCTCATTCTTGTTTGATTATACTCGAGTTCTGAATTTGAATGCTGGTCGTATATTGACAATCGGTATATTTAACAATACATACGCAAACCTCATATAACCATCGGGCAAATTACTCGGACGTAATTAACTGTTTATATAATGTTATTAATAAATTAACAATGTTTCAATTAGTTAATTGAAACGATGTTTTCTTTTTAAGTGCCTTTATATTTATGCATCTCTTTCAGTTGTCAATTACAGTGAGTGTAATTTGGTTATTGGGTTTACGAGCACGATAAATTAATTTGATTTTTTTGTAAAAGAAGACCTCATATAAAGGATGATTTTGTAAATAAACATGAAAAGAATGAATCAGAGTTTTGTACATAAAACACACACACACACACACACACACACACACACACACACACACACATCTATTTAGTAGGAGTTAATGGAAATCGCAAAGGATTATTTTTTCGTTCGACGTTTTTGGCAGCAATACTGCTCCCCTTATCAAGATTTAAATATAGTCAAATGAAAAGAAAAGAAGATGCCAGTAAAATCGTTAAACGGAAGTGGAAGGAACTAAATTTGAAATGGAGAAAAATGTTCTCGAAAGTGTAAAGTTTCCGGAAAATCGTTATCAGAGGTGGGTGAGACAAAATTATTATAGGTCAAACGTTAGATTCAAGTTCCTCCCGATATTATTCTTTGTTGCTCAATCTAGACTCAAGTTGTTCCCGGGATGAGATTCAAAGAAAAAGGGGTAACTATTATATTTTTAGCCAAAAACCAAAACTTAAACCTCAACTGGCAGAATTGAGCGTCCACTTTTCAAAGCACATAACATGTCCGTATTCAATCTGACGTGAAGGCAGCGAGTCTTTTGCTTATATTGAGGTTCTAAATGTAGCGGGGCTATGCTGCTTTAAACCCTAGATCCTGTCCCAAAGCTGGATCCTCTCTGCTAACATCATGAAAAAGAAAAAACTATAGTGTTTGTCATTTATCATTACTTATTCGGACTATATTGGATTTAATTTCCTAGAAGAGTTCTTTGTTCCATGCACGGTCTGTGTGTATCATATATATATATATATATATATATATATAATATATATATATATATATATAATATATGTACAGTATTATATAATATATATATATTATATAAAACGTTTAAAGTTTCCATCATAAAAAATAAAAAAATAATGAAAATGTTAAAAACGTCAAAGTTTTCAAAAGTACGGAGTACCTTCTTCTTCAGGTCCTCAGTAAAGACCAAAAAATATAAGTGAAAAAAGGGTAGAGACGCATGTCCACGGAGTCCAAGTTACACTCCGTTAGTTGGTTGTAAAAGTTTATTAAAAGGGGAGAAAGTTTAAGGATCGTCGGTCTTTATTAAAATTATCTATATTATAAATTAAAAAAGATTAAATTTTTTATTTTATTTTATTACTACATTCTTCAGTGACAACCGAGACACGAAAAAACAATATCGAAGCTTCCTTGCTAAAGCTAACATGTTTATAAAGAACTTCATATTCTGTACAAGCGAAGCTGAAGACATTCTATTTGCTACTTTCTGTATTAATGTATATGGTTAGCAACTTTGAGTTAGTTATAAAAAAGGGTCAAGCAGAGCCCTTAATTTTCTTTGTAACAGATCTTTTAGACCAAATCTTTACCACCAAATTGCTCAGCTTCGCAAATGTTTGCTAACACAAGGTTTCGAGCCTCTCGGAGCTAACAACTAGGGATGCTACAGATGTCAAAAAATTAACATCCGCGGATGCAGATGTGGATGTAGTTGTCAGAATTTTGATATTCGCGGATGCGGATATTTTGTTTTCTATATATTGGAAGGAGGGGGCAAGGGCGAGCGCCAGCAAAAACTCCCCCTCCTATATAAGAAGGAGAAAGCCAAAATAAAGGTCTATGAGGCCAATTTTTTTTATTTATTTTTTGGGGTAATTTTTACAAGATTGTATAATGTGTAAAATGCATGTATGTGTAGTGAAGAAGAGAGAGAGAGAAGTGTGTGTGTGTGTTTGAGAGCATGCTGGACTGCTCACAGGGTAGATGAGACACAGTAAAAGATCAGTGTTAAAGAGGACAGTGACCAAACAAAGCGGAGTTGCAGCACTCCCTATCTTCTACCTAATGTCCCTTCCCCTCCCCGGAGTACTTCCCTGGTCGATTGGTGTCTACAATCTCCTCCTTCAAACATTCCTCGCAACATTCCTAGTAACAACGTCTGCTCAATACAGCTTAAAGTAAAAAATAAAAAATTCAACCAACCCAATTATCCAAGCTATTCATCAGTCCTACTGTATATCATTTAGACCACAGAGTTCGTGGTATGAAAACGTTTGTCTGCAACTCCACTTAGCATCGACATCGCTATTTTTCATTACTTTTTTCGACTAGTCCCATTTTTTAATTTTTATTATTACCATTTGTCATATGGATTATTGGTCTGCGCTAAACTTTTCCACTTCATATATATATATATATATATATATATATGAGACGCAACTTGCAAGAAAACTGTAAACGATTCCAAACCAACCCTTTCGTCTCTTACAACAGTGGTGCGCAAACTGGGTGGCGCACCCCACCCCTCGAGAGTCGCAATGACTCCTTAGGGGCACGCAAGAATCAGAAAAAAATTGGAAGACCAGTTTGAGAAATGCGTCCTGCAAAAAAGGCAAATCTTTTTCGTATGCTTAATAATAAACTTTAAAAAGAACAGCACAAGACTAACACACAAAAAACATTTGATGTTAAAAATTCAAAGTTAAAAAACAAAAAATATTTAGCAGCAAATTTAACATGTACACTGAGACTAGAATTTTCATCAAGATGTGGGAAATTCTTTCATCGAACAAATTTCCTCAGGTGATGACAGTATTTTCATCAAACTTCGATGACTGATGAAATACTTTTCGGGAACTGATTCCTTGAAAATAATTTAATCGAAGTTGGGTGGCACCATCTGTTTGAGTAAATGTTAATTAATACCATTTCAGTTTATTTTCACTAACCTAGTGTAATCACATGCATATCAATTTTTTGTTAATCAGGACCAACATATTAACAGCAACTTAAGTTTTAAGAGTAAACACATTATAAATAAATTTACTTTACCTGGGTGAGATTCGATCCGATGCCAGTGAAGATTCCAATTTTGCGAGTCTCCCTCCACCTTACACATTCGACCATGAGACGTTAAGTTATACTGAGAGAGTTTTGTATATATAATTCTTCGCATTGGTTTCAGTATGTATACTTTACTAAGTATGATGTTTCTGTTTATATATGTTTATATTATATATATATATGTATATATACTAGGTCTGTTCAAAAAGTATCCTGACAGGATGTTTATTTTTAGAACAAGGTCACGCTTGGAGTTGTGACTGTGTTAAATATATCTCTGCATGTCGAGACTAGTTGAATAATAGGGTTGCATTTCATCGTGTAGCGTCAGTTCACTGTGGTGAGCCCATAAAGTCAAACGTGTTTTGTTTCGCGGCGATTTCTTACGTGGAGGTCATGTTACTTGTTTGTTTTTACTGTGAAGGTGTTGTACACCATGAATATGCTCCACAGGAGTAAATAATCAACAAGGAATTTTACATTGAAATTTTGAGACGTCTACTTGTAGCAGTTCGGAGGAAACGGCCGCAGAAGTCGGAGTCCGGAGGAGACTGGATGCTTCATCACGATAACGCGCCATCTTACTCGTCGCAACTGTTCCAGCAAATTTTGCCCCCCCCCCAAGTACAGTAGTTTCCATATTCGCCGAATTTGGCTCCATGCGACTTTTGTTTTGTTTCCGAAGTTGAAACAAACCCTGAAAGGACACCAAAGGACACCGATTTAATGATGTTGAGACCATTAAAAGAAATTCGACGGAGCAGCTTTTGGCCATTCCGAAACGTGCTTTCGTAAAATGTTTTCAACAGTGGCAGGATCGTTGGGCAAAGTGTGTGGCTTCAGAAGGAGCGTACTTTGAGGGAAATTAAGCGCCAAACCCTATAAGTACCCTATAATCACATCAGTCCGGATACGTTTTGAACAAACCTCGTATATATCTCATCAAGAGTCCCTCGTGATTTTAAATACAAATTAGTCATCAGGAGTGTTTTGATGACTGACCGTTTTTAATTTCGAAGAGCTGAATATTTTTTGTTTTTCTAAATTTGAATTTTTAATGCCAAATGTTTTTTGTGTTTTTCTTTTCTGGTTCTTTTTAAAGTTTGTTATGATGTAAACAAATTTTTTTGCCTTTTTGTGGGACGCATTTTTCAGACTGGTCCGTAACACCTTTTAATTTGAAATACAATTTTTGCACAAAATTACCGCTCATCCTACCTTTTGAAGATATGTCTTTAATCCAGTGAGAACTTAACATTTACTTTAAGTTCATGAACGACTTACATTTTGAATGCAACTTCACAAATTTGATATCACTGGCTTTGGATGTGAAGCTCAAAATTTTTGTGGTTCTGGCGTTTTAGTAAATTTAGTAAATTTCACAAAAGAATATAAAATTTTGTACAAGCGTGGTTTGACTAGATGCACAAAATTAATGACTATGTTTTACCACAAACAACACAAATTGTAAATTAACCGAAATTTTGTTTTTGGGGTGCTGTCGACAAGAGGCGTGAAGCTGGGCGGAGCTTAGAACTCTCAACGAATAAGCTCCTCCCAACGTCACGCGGACGGACGGCTTACTCAGCTGAACAAACATTTTGGTCCATAAACTTGCTCTAAATTTTTTGTAGTGAACGAATTTGTTAGATGTTTACTTCAAATTATTCGCGACGACGTCCTCTATCTTTTGGTGTAAAGTGCGTGTGGTATAGTTTCCTCTGAAAAAAAGATATAGCTTTCAGAAGAGCCGTCCGGGAAAAAAGATTGTGCGTGGACGATTTCGAATCGGCAAAGTATAAAAAAATGCTTTTTTTTAATAATTTTTATTTTATCTGATTTGCATTCAGGTTCATCCATCGCACTGAGTGACCCAACCTCGCACACCAAAGGAACCTTGCATCTACAATTAACAAAGTGAAAATGGGAAGTGTAGAACAAGTACAAGAATACAAGTATTTGGGACAATGGTTCAACAGCAGAGGTGATCACCAAACATATATAGAAAAGAAGAAAAGTAAGATAAATTTCATGATAGCAGATCTAAAGAGATATGGAGATCCAGCTACAGTGGGCCATTGGTCAATGAAGGTGAAAATAAAATTGTATGAAACCATAATAGTACCTACAATATTTTATGGAATGGAAACATGGACGAGAACAAGGACAGAGGATATTGAGGAAGTGGAACAAATGTAGGGGAGAATTCTAAGGGAAATAACAAGAATGAAATGTAGTACCCCTTATTGGGGATTATTAGTTGAATTAGGAGTGTGGCCAGTCAAAGAAAAAATTGGATACAAGAAGATAATGCTAATGAACAATATATTAAACTCAAATGAGGATAGATTAATTAAAATGATAACCGAAGATCAGTTAAAAAATCCATACCCAGGATGTTGGGCATAGGAAGTGGCAGAAATGTGTAAATTATATAAAGTAACATTAGAGGACTTGAAAATGATGAAAAAAGTGAATTAAAGAAAAGTGTACGACAAAAAATTAATGAATTTTTACAAGAAGAACTAATAAAGAGGAAAACTAAAATGAAAAACTAAGATTCATTGATGAATTTAAAAGAAAATCATATATTAAAAATATGAAAGAAAAGGATATGAAGATTATAATGGAAATCCGATTAAATATGATAGATGTAAAAGAAAACTATAAAGGAAAATATAAGGACATGAAGTGTGAAGTATGCAGGAGAGAGAATGATACGACAGAACACTCGTTTCATTGTGAAAAACTAAGAAACATAGTCGGGGAGATGATGGGAATAGAGAATATAAAAACCCAAAAGTATCAAAAATTATATTGTACAAATAATGGAAATTAGAAGAAGACTCTGTTGACAGTAAAGGTTTAAATACATTTTAGGAGATACAGTGTAAAAAAGGCTCTGCACCGGAAACGTGTGCTGATGCGCAGGATCAAGTGAGCAATTTCTGGAACTTGGAACCTGGAACCTGGATCTACATTGCTCATTGCAGTGTATCTGTTCTTTTTTTTCGGATATAAAATTTTAGTAATATCATTATGGTGATTATTTTTTTAAACAATAAATGATATCTTTAATGAATATACTTTAAATAATAAACTATGTTTTAAAAATATATTTCTAATAATAATAATAATAATAATAATAATAATGATTAATTTTGTATAATAGACTATTTTGCGCAATAAGGAGTTTTTGTAATGCATTAAAAGAGCTTTTTCATTTTTGTTATCTACATTCAATTAACATTTCCTTTTGATACACGCAGAAATGGTTGGTTTTTTTTAAATTGCAATTACAGTGAAAATGCGTGTTTAGTATCCGTTTAATAATGGAAATTCTAATACTTGGTTTCAACGTTTTCTTTCGTAATTACTTTTGAATATGCGCATAATGATATTAATTAACATTAATTAACAATATTAATAATTAATATAATGTGTTTTTTTAATTTCTTTCGAAATAATGCTATCTAGGAGGCTCACCTAAATCCTTTATTGCTTGAATTTTGCTCACAAAGGATTTGCTTTGGCAGTTTTGTGTTAAATATCTGGAAATAACCATAAAATCGTGTACAGTGAACGAATCCGTCCCATTATAAACTATGAAGTATAAATGTCCTAAGGGTAAAGATACCCACAGTACAAAAACAGTTTATTTTTGACATTTTAGGGTACTTCTCTATTGATAAGCCTTCTTTTAAAGGAGGACGAAAACGTTCTTTTCGGCTGTAAAGGGTTCCTAATTGGAATGCCTTTTATACATATAGGTTGTAAGAGACTTCTCTCGTATAGCATGGACAAACTAGATAGCATTATCTTTGAAAAGATTAAAAACAAATTAATATTTTAGAACGATTCGTAGGAATGTAGCAGTCGATCACAAAGTAACTCTTCCCACGGATTAATTAAACCATTTTGGGGGCGGATCCTAATGTAGGTTGTTTACCTTCGATTCTTTTTCATCCCTTGAGAAGATCTTGTAATGGACGAAGGAGCTTGAGATCGTTTTTTCTTTTCTTTGCGGGTTTCATCACATTTAATAAAGTTCATGTGAAAATTAGCAATTATTCTCATATATATATATTTCCCTCCTTCACCAAATTTGCAAATGAGGTGGGATGCTGCAGAGGGATCGACCGCAGGTCGATCCTGAACCGTCGTTCAAACTCAACAAAAGTAACAAAAGTAATATATATATATATATATATATATATATATATATATATATATACACACACTGTATATATCATCTTAATATTATTGTTGATCACTGTACTTTTGTCCTCCATGTACGAGTAATTACTCTTTTAATTTATTGTATTCAGTAACTGTAATATTTGCACATTTCACTACGAACTATCTTATTGTTCATCACTGTAAATAATTATCCTTTTATTTTTGCTAATTAAACAAACAAACCACGAAACCAATCAATCTCCTTTATTAATGATATTTATTTACTGTGATTGAAAATTTACTGGTGATCCATAAACTAGTTACTTAATTAATCTAATTACATTATTATAGGGCTCACAGCTACAGGCCAATATATATATATATATATATATATATATATAGTCTCGCTGACTACGAATCCACCGGCCCCGAGTTTGATTCCCGGTGACGACAGGCGGCACGCAGCAAACCCAGTTGTTCATACTTCCATACAATAAAATTGGTTGTAGATAAATGGGTCCCCTGGGTAGCCTAGTAATTAAGACGCTGGGCTGCTGATCGAGAGGTCGTGAGATCGAGTCCGAGCGAGGACTTTATAATTTCTCACCACCTGTGGTGGTTTGTGGTTCAGATTCCATGTTAAGCTGTAGGTCTAAAGTAGAGTAACAAGCTTGACGTTCGTCAGGATGAACAATTTGGGCAGAAGCGAAACTAAGGCTAACGAAGGTTTGTGTGTGTGTATATATATATATTGTATTTTGGGCTTACAGCCTGAGGCCACTATATATATTGTCTTTTTTAATTCTGCCCCATCTCGGCTCAACCCTACGAAGGCGTACGGTCCTGATGTTGTCCTTCCTTTTGTTCTCAATAACTGTGCTTCTGTGTTGACACCCTGCTTCGGCTAATTCTTTCGTCTATGTCTTCATCATCATCATCATTTGGTATTTTTCCTTCCCGCTAGAAGTTTGCTAAGACGTTAGAATGGAAAAGAGGAGGGAAAGAAGAAGTAAAGTTGTTGGAGAGGTGTTTGGCTACGTGCCAGAAAGAACGTATATATATATATTAATATATATATATATATATATATATATATATATATATATATAAATAAAACCACGAAGGAAAGGAAACACAGAGTTTTTTCACGTGTTACTTTCGTGAAATAATTTTCATATATATATATATATATATGTATACACGAAAATATTTGTATTAGCGTTTAGACTAAAAAAATTATGCTATGTCTACTTTAAAACTGTGAGCATCAGAAATAGACCTAAATATTAAGAAATAAACGAGAGGAACTTAGTCATTGCTTGGAAGCTGCAAGTGAGACCATAGTTGGATTGTAGTTACTTGCAGTAGATGTAAATGTACTCTCTCTCTCTCTCTCTCTCTCTCTCTCTCTCTCTCTCTATATATATATATATATATATATATATATATATATATATATACGTACAGGGTGGGCGGAAAGTAGCTCCCTAATTTAAATTACATATAAATTATGTATAAATTGTGATTGTATTGTTATATTGTTATGGTGTGTTCTCTAAAGTGGTACAATTGTAACGGTAATCTTTTTTATCTAAAGTGTTCTCTTTGTGTTCTCTAAAGTGGTACAATTGTAACGTTCATTTTTTTTTTTTTTTTCAGATTGAAGGGTAACATGGCTGAGCGTTTAACACTGCAGGAGCGTGCCCAGTTGGCGGCACGGTACGAAGTTTGGCAATCTGTCGTTCGAGTTCAAAGATGGTGGCGGGCCATTCACGGACCACGTGCCCAAGTGGACCCGAAAACAATCAAGAACTGCCACTCGAAGCTCATGACCACGGGGTCTGTGGCAGATGTTCGAAGATGTGGTCGCCCTTCGACATCCAGGGCCCAGGAGACGGTGCAGGCAGTTCAGGAAATGTTCGCACGGAGTCCACGAAAGTCAACTCGCCAGGCAGCTCGGGAAAGTGGACTCTCCCGCTACTCAGTGCGAACTGTGCTGAAGAAGGAGCTGAACTGGCGTGCGTGGAAGCCGCATTACTGCCAATCTCTCTCGGACGAGGACTGCGACATTCGCATGGAGTTCGGGGAAATCATGCTGGCTTGGCATGAAGACTGGCCCCATCTCTTCCGCAACATCCTCTGGAGCGACGAGGCGGTGTTCCACGTCGGAGGCTTTGTCAACCGCCACAATTGCCACTACTGGGCAGGAGAGGATCCCATGGTTACCGCTGAAAAACGGCAGAATCGGTTCAGTGTAACGGTGGGTGTGGTATGACCTCAGATCAGGTTGTGGGCCCGTTCCTTCTGCGCAACACCATGAATGCTGAGCGGTACCTTGCTATGTTGCGAAACGAGGTCTGGCCGGTTGTCAGCACATGGGAGAACATCGACGATCTGATATTTATGCAAGATGGCGCCCTCCCCACTTCGCTCTTGTTGTCCGTGAGTGGCTGGATGCCCACTTCCCTGGGCGTTGGATGGGTCGTCGTGGTCCACATCAATGGCCAGCAAGGAGCCCGACTTGACATCGTGCGACTTCTTTCTTTGGGGGTGGGTAAAGGAAGAAGTCTACCGCACCAAACCGAGGACATTGGAAGAACTGGAGGACCGAATTCGGGAAGTCATGTCCTCCATCCCGCCGGAGTTCCTGCTAAAGTCAGTGGACGCCATTCCTGGGCGGCTCCAGAAGCTGGTGGAAAGAGTTGGAGCCCACATTGAATTTTAGAGAAAACCTACCATGTATGCCTACCTTTTCATATTATTTCTTCTGAAATAAATGGATAATATACGTATTCTTTTACCAATCCAAAATAGGGAGCTACTTTCCGCCCACCCTGTATATATATTATATATATATATATATATATATATATATATATATATATAGGGCGTCCCAAAAAAATGTATACACACTTTAACAGCTGATAGCTCAATTGATGTTTCTTTCTTTCCAAGTTAAACCCATTAGAATTAATAATGGCAGTCAGACTAAGCTTCGAACAAAGGAAATTCATTCTAAAATGCTACTGGAAGTGTGAAAACGCAGTTGAAATGCAAAGACAGTTTAGGAGGGAGTTTCAAACAGATCCACCAACGCGACTTACCATCACTCGAATTAGAGATAAGTTTGAAGCCGATGGAACTGTTCAGAATGTCCACAAGAAGCGTTCCGGAAGACCACGGACATCGACAAGCCCCACAAAGCAAGAAAGAGTACTGGAAACGTATCACCAAAGTCCAAGAAAATCTGTGCGGCAAGCGAGTCGTGAGGTAGGAATTTCAGAATCGTCTGTCCAACGCATTTTGAAGCGCTGTCAATGGAAAAGTTACATTCCAAGATTAGTCCATGCTATTAATGAAGATGATGATCCGGACCGAAGAGTGGAGTGTTGCGAGTGGTACTTGGCACGATGTGGATGTGGATTGGACGAAGGGGTTTCGTAGAATACCCTCCGCGTTCACCAGACCTCACACCACTAGACTTTTTTTTATGGGGATACTTAAAAGACAAAGTCTACGCTATAAAACCTGCAACAGTCGCTGAATTGAGAGCAGCCATTGAACGAGAATGCACACAAATATCAAACGAAATGTTTCGTGATGTTTGCGATTCCATTGCTTCGCGTTATCAGCAGTGCCTGGACCAGAACGGACGTCAGTTTGAAAACAGGCGTTGACAAAACAATTAAATAATGTATGTAGATTCTATTACATTTTGAAAATGAAATGTATTTAATAAACACTGCCTTTATAAGTATTTAAAGTGTGTATACATTTTTTTGGGACGCCCTGTGTATATATATATATATATATATATATATATATATATATATATATATATATATATATATATATATATAATATTTGAAGAGTACACTTGTAGTCGAAGGTAAAAAGGTTTATCGAAAGTAGTGTAAAGGGTTTTCTTTAATCCTCAGAGGCGTCCTCATCATCATCATCGTCATCATCGTATCAGAGAACCCAGTTTGTCAACAAACTAAAGGTTTCACCCACTTTCAATCTTTTTCCGACCTATACAAATAGTATATATATATATATATATATATATATATATATATGCTAAATTTATTGTGTGTTTATTGTTCTGTTTAGAAAGAAGATTAGTATTACGCTTATACTGTTCGTTTTAAAACAAAGAACGACTGAGTTTTTACAGATTTTACTAGATCAGGTTTTCTTCCAGATTCCATAAATCATGTCATTGATATTTATGTGATATGTCTGATATTATCGACAAAAAACTATGGATTTTTGAAAAAATAATAATTATGGAGAGTTTATCATTCTTGGATAATTTTTTAATTTTTTAACGTGTTTTTCATTACTTCAATTAGAACTTGTCTGTTAAATGTTATGGTGGATACACACACACACACTCACACACGCACACACACACACACACACTCAAACAACTTTACTAAATTTAACAAAAACTATGTTTAGGTTTTATACCAACAAAGTACTTTGTTCAAAATTATGAAACTCAGTTTTGTCAAAATTGAGCGAAATAAATGATTTTACTTCGAAAGTAAATTTGGGTTAGATTAAACACGTATAAGATTATATTTAATTGAAACTGGGATTGACTTTGTGTGGAAAGTCTGAAAATTATTAATTCCAAGTAAATATAATCTAAACCCCCAAAACGTCGTTTAAATTTTAACTAAATAGAATTTGTTTTTTTTAGTTGCACAGATTAGTCGATCTATTTCTAATAATTTTAATAACACGAACGACGTGTAGGACCAAATATAATACTTTTTGTTTATGTACAGTATATACAGTGTGTCAGTAAAGTCATGGTGGGATTTTAAATAGCTATATTATTGCAACGAAACATGATAATGAGATGAAAAAAAGGCAAATTGAAGAACAACTCTAAAAGAATAACTTTATTTAACGTAGTTCGATATGGGCTCCTCTGGTAGCCCTGCAGACATCTAGGCGGTGATTCAATTCCAGCCACACACGCCCAAGAACATCAGGAGTGACGGATGCGATAGCTTCCGTGATTCGCTCGTGCAAGTGATGAATATCCCTAATGGGTACACTGTACACGCTTTGCTGACGTAACCCCACAAATAAAAGTCCAAAGGTGTCAGGTCCGGAGAGCGTGGAGGCCATGGCTTCCATCCTCCTCTTCCTATCCATCTCTGTGGAAATTTTTCATTAAGGAATTCTCGAACAACGTTGGCATAGTGCGGAGGAGCACCATCTTGCTGAAAGATGACATTATTGTCAATAAATTGGGGTACTGCAAAATGTTCCAACATAGCGAGGTAGTTGTGTGACGTCACAGTGGGTTCCGCGAAGAAAAATGGGCCAATCACTCGATCTCGTGCTAGAGCACACCACACATTAACTTTCGGGCTATTACGCTCATGTTCAACATAGGCATGTGGACAGCCTAGACTAACTACGAGATAAAGGTTAAGCTTAGCCTAGACTAACTACACGATACAACTTTGAGAGTTGTTCTTAAATTTGGCATTGTTTCATCTCATTATCATGTTTCGTTGCAATAATATAGCTATTTAAAATCCCACCATGACTTTACGGACACACTGTGTGTGTATATATATATATATATATATATATATATATATAATATATATATATATATATATATATATATATGATGAATAAACCACGAAGGAAAAAGAAACACAAAGGGGTGCTCAAGCGCTTTCGTTTAATGACATCCTCAGGAACACTGGAGTGAAAGGACAGATCAGGGCAATATATAGGTTACAAAAATAAACAAACATACATACATATTCATATATATATATACATATATATATATATATATACATATACTATATATAGTAAGCATAGAAAAAATTGTGGGAGGAGCAAACATTTATATGGAAGATTGACACTTATAGCACTTCAGCCGACATTCAATATAAATTCAAAAGGCTTGTTTATGAAACAGGTCACAAAAGAATAAAGAAATAAAAATAAATATAAATATAAATTGAGAAAAAATTAATTACAAAATAGTGTCTTAGTGATATATATATGATACAGCCTAAAAAACTATAAAGAAATAAACCAGCAAATAAAAAAACCACAAATATATATACATACATATATATATATATGCACTTGGCCGACCTTCAATATAAATTCAAATGGCTTGTTTATGGAACAGGTCACAAAAGAATAAAGAAATAAAAATAATTATAAATATAAAAAGTGCCATAGTGATATATATGTCCCAGCCAAAAAAAAAATAAAGAAATAAACCAATAAAAAAAAAAAAAAAATTTAAAAATAATAATAATAAATTGAAAGATAAATTTTAAGAGAGGCACACCAATTTATAAGGGAAAAATTACCACAGGTTTTTTAGTTATTGTCTGAATCATGCATATTATAGTCACAAACGAATAAAAAAGTACAAGTAAATATAAATTGGAAAACAAAATGATGCCTAGATGATATATAAAGAACCATAAAAATATATACAACATATATACGGTATATATACGAAATATAAACGCAATATATACAGAATATATATATATATATATATATATGCATAAGGGAAAAAATTACCCAAGATTTGTTTTTATAATTATTGTCTGAAAAAACGGTAGGTCGCAAACGAATAAAGAAATAAAAATAAATATAAATTGAAAAAATTACAAATAATACATCTACACATGTATAACCGCATAACCAAATATATATATACATATACACACATATATACAAACGCATACAAATACAAACCTTGACGATTGTGGACGAAATTACAAACTTGACTTCGCGAAATGAGATCATCACGCAGAACATGTGAGGTGGTAGTACATACACATATATATACACATACATACAAACATACATATACACACATACATACATACATATCACACATATACATACACACACATTTAACTGCAATGACCACAAACATACTCACATACACATACATACATACACATACACGCATACAGCCAAAAAATTGAAAAATAAAATTGTAAGAAACCTACAGATTTATAAGAAAAAAAAAAAAAAAAAACAAAAACTAATTTTTACCAAAGATTTAACAACCTGCCCTTTTTGTTTAAATCCATTCTGAAGGAATTCAGAGCAACGGGATCGAGTTGAAACAGACCTTTACTCATGTTAAGGTTATTGTAAGTTGAATTATAGCCGACTCAAGAATATTTCTATTAACAATGTTGCTAGAGTGAAACAAAACTGAAACATTATTCCAATCAATACAATGGATAACTCTGACAAATGGACAAAAAGGGCACTGGACAACTGTCCCGTTCTAACGGAATATTGATGCTGTTTTACACGCGTTTGCAAATCCTTTCCCGTCTGACCTATGTAAAAGGAATCACATTGCTTACAACCAATTTTATAGATAATGCCTAAATTATTGGTAGGGCTATTTTTTACTATGATGTTTTTCACAATATTGTTATATGAAAAAACTACACTGATATCCAAAAGTTTAAGTACATTAGCAATGCCTAAGAAGCCCGGGAAAAATGGAAGTACTAAAATATTCTTTGACAAGGTGCGAGTGTTATTATTCACACGATAGAAGGTTCGTTTAGCCTTATTAAGACAAGATTCCATGAACGCAGATGGGTAACAACTCACTTCCAATACCGTTGATATTTTCCAATTCGGCATCGATGTATTCCGGACTGGCGATCCTAAGAGCGCGGAGAAACATTGAGGAAATATGGCCTTTTTAATAGGGGTGTCATGTCCAGAGTAAAAGTGTACGTAGGACAAATTGTTTGTTTTTTCCGATAGATACTAAACTTAAAAACCGGGCTATCACTATGAACACGCACATCCAAAAACGGGATTGAGTTGTCTTGTTCCACTTCTAAAGTAAATTTAATGGAGGGGACTTGGTCATTTAACTGAAGGAGGAAGTCATCCAGGTCACGATTCATGGGCCAGATACACAAAATATCGTCGACGTACCGCAACCAAGGGATGCCAACCCCCAGGATTCTCGGAATGTAAGTAATTTCAAAAAACTCCATATAAATATTGGAGAGAAGGGGCGACAAAGGGTTGCCCATGGCCATACCAAAAACTTGTTGATAATGCTCGCCATTGAAAGTGAATTTACAATCCTTGATACAAAGCTTAATAAGCTCTATGGCACTATGGCACTTTTATATTTATAATTATTTTTATTTCTTTATTCTTTTGTGACCTGTTCCATAAACAAGCCATTTGAATTTATATTGAAGGTCGGCCAAAGTGCATATATATATATGTATGTATATATATTTGTGGTTTTTTTATTTGCTGGTTTATTTCTTTATAGTTTTTAGGCTGTATCATATATATATCACTAAGACACTATTTTGTAATTAATTTTTTCTCAATTTATATTTATATTATTTTTATTTCTTTATTCTTTTGTGACCTGTTTCATAAACAAGCCTTTTGAATTTATATTGAATGTCGGCTGAAGTGCTATAAGTGTCAATCTTCCATATAAATGTTGCTCCTCCCACAATTTTTTCTATGCTTACTATATATATGTATATGTATATATATATATATATATGTATATATATATGAATATGTATGTATGTTTGTTTATTTTTGTAACCTATATATTGCCCTGATCTGTCCTTTCACTCCAGTGTTCCTGAGGATGTCATTAGACGAAAGCGCTTGAGCACCCCTTTGTGTTTCTTTTTCCTTCGTGGTTTATTCATCATAAATATTTTTCACGTGTCACTTTCGTGAAATAATTTTTCATATATATATATATATATATATATATATATATATATATATATATATATATATATATATAGTACATTTAAGAGGTAGTCTATATTGTACATTCCTAGGTCCAAATTCCTAGGCCCAAATGTCATATAGAAGAGAGAAAGATACGCAAAGGTATCGAAAGGTGAGAGAAAAGTCCCTGTGCACCTGCAAGAAGTGTAGTGAACCTGTACCTGCACTGTATTGGAAGTCGACAGGTGCACAGGGACTTTTCGCTCACCCTGTATAATGAAAAATTTAGCAATACGCGTTCTAAAATTTTTCCTCCACACATTTATCAAAAAATGGGCATACAAAAAAACAAGAATAAATCACAATGAAACCATCAGTCATTATATGAAGTACTTATTGATATAATTAACCGCGGTTAAAATTCATTATAAGTTCTTCTTCCCTCGTAAGAGTTACAAAGAATACATTAAAAATGGGGACGAGTAATCCTTCTTTGGAGTTCTCTTTCCCAGAGAATTGTCAGCACTTCATTAGAAGAGTCAGCAGAGCTGAAAGATACCGGGAGAAACCCTCCTCTATTATAGAGTTGATTGGGGAAGGACAAAAATCAACACGGTCTTTCCTACTTTGCGAGACTGAGGTTGATTGAAGTTTATAGCCATTTCGAACTCTTTACTCGCGTATAAATCTTAGGGACTAAAAAGTATCTTAATGGATGTCATACATAGGATGGGGACCATTAATTAATGAATTCAGATTTAATTAATTATGTAGTTAATTAAGCTCTATGGTATTAATGATAACGCTTAATGTATTAGTATTATCAGTGCTATTACTCCAGCTACTACTAATACTACGCCTTAATAATAATAATAATATATAATAATAATAATAATAATAATATAACTGATATTTAAATGCATAATTATTATTTTTATAATTTCGTGCAGTATGTGAATGGTGAGGTTATTTTAATGAGGTACTAACTCAGACCTGAGGACTTCTAATGAGTCCGCTTTTATGAACATTTGCTTAAGGAAAACGTATCTAATTTCTCTACATTCCATTCAAATCAGAATAGCTTTGATGAGAGAGTTTTAAGCTTCTTTGAGATGTTTGCCAGCTCTAATGGCCTACGAGAACATAAAGAAGGAGGGGAAAATGGAAGATAATGATATATATATATATATATATATGTTTGTCATTTATTATGTATTTTGAAGATGCACTAATAGCATTCAGTGTTAAAACACGCGAAAAATGTGGAGATTTTATATGCGCGTTACAAATGTTATGCATAGCGCGTCTAAATTCAAATAATCATTACTTCTTAAATGTTGCATCTATGGCAACCGCCGAAGCCTTATTTTCAAACTTATTTTCCTCTTTCATGTGGTGTACAGAAAGTTTCACCACACTTTGATCTCTCTCTCTCTCTCTCTCTCTCTCTCTCTCTCTCTCTCTCTCATTTTAGCAAGTAATTACATGGTAGGATCACATATCTGTGAAAAGGGAGAGCAAAGAAGTGGTTTTAAAAGAATAAATTAAAGAATAACCTTAAGCGTAAACTTAATTACAGTTCACCAAAAAAATGTTGAATATCTTTGCCTTACAACATTATTCTGCAAGTATCGTTCATCACTATCTTGTGAACATGTCAACACATGTTTGCGCTGACACTCTCTTGAATGTCTTCTGTTATGCTCGCGATACAAGAGCCAATATTGATTTTAAACGTAATGAAGTTCTTTGTTTGGGTAAAATTTTCCGCCGGGGTTATCTCCCACCCCACCCCACCAACCAAAAAAAAAAAAATCACGCGGTGATAAGTCCCGCGATCGAGGAGGCCACAGCCCTTCAATGATGAATCGGTCGCAAAATTCATGCACCATTGGCGTTGTCGTCGGCACTGTGTGAGACGTGGCACTATCTTGTTGAAACCAAGTGTCCCTCTCGTCAGACTTCAGGTAATCTACAAATTTCTTGATTAGGTCGCGATAATGACAATCGTTTATTGTCTCGTTGAAAGGAAAAAGGTCCGATGATCTTTTTTTGTGATTTTTCTATATTTTTAATCGAAATATGTCGTGATTAATTGCAAAAATGGGAGACATCAAAGTTTGGTCAAATGTCTTGTACACCATTCGAAACAAGAAACGTCAAAGTTTAAAATAAAGCCTAGCTAGATGTTATATGGACATAATACCCGAAAAGTTATGACTTTTTAATTGAGATATCTGAAACGTTTGTAACATCCTGTATATATATGTGTTATATATATATATATACCTTTCAACCTTTCAAATGTTCCACTCGATGATTCCTCATTTCACGAAGGTCAAGCTTGTCGCCCCTCCTCTGTATATATATATATATACAGGGTGTCCCATAAGCCCGGCATCATAGGGGAAATTCATATTTTTCTATTTCTACAAACCATAATTCATATGCTCGGGATGCCAATTTCCCGTCCACCATTCTGTTCAGTAACGAGGCTGTTTTTTTATGGAAATGGTGAGGTAAATCGACAGAACACCCGCTACTGGTCTCAAAACAACCCTCACTGGTATACCTCTTCAAAGGAACAAGGTGCATCTCGGGTGATGGTATGGTGTGGCATTTGGAAGGATCGCATCATAGGCCCCCTCTTTTTCGATGAACATGTCACTGGCGGCACCTACCTACGTATGCTCAAGGAAGAAGCATTTCCCAGTGTCTTGAACGAAGAAGGAAATTTCCCAAAATGGTTCCAGCAAGACGGCGCTCCTGCACATTACAGCACCCAAGTAAGGGAATACCTGTACCAACAATTCCCTGGTCATTGGATAGGACGTCGAGGGCCTGTGGAATGGCCAGCTAGAAGCCCGGATCTCACGCCACTAGATTTTTATCTCTGGGGCCACTTGAAAGCGCTGGTATACGCAGAGAAAATTAGGAGTGTTGAACATTTGCGGTAGCGCATTATTGGGGCATGTAACCATTACTCCTGACATCATTCACCGTGTGCTTGCTGACTGGGTATCACGTCTGAATTTGTGTATTGAAAACAATGGTGGACATATTGAGCACGTTCTGTAAATAAAAGCTTTTGTTTTGCCTTTTTTTATTATTTTTCCTATGATGCCGGACTTATGGGACACCCTGTATATATACACAATACTATGAGTAAGTAACTCCTACACTGTAAAATAGAATTCTTCTAAAAAATTATAATTTTTCGATTTGATCAAATGTGTAACGATTTTGAATCAATTTTACTTTGTGATATCGATATAATTGGTTCAAAATTGGTCCAGAAAGGGAAGTTGCTCCACATAGAACATCGATTTTAAAAATAATAATTGCTCCATTCGTCGCAGGAGCCGATTATGCAGCAATTTCTTTGTTAAAGAATGGTCTTTCAATGAAATAGTTGGAACAACTTTCATCTCCGGACCGATTTTGAACCATTTGTATCGAAATTCCAAAATAAAATTGATTTAGAATCGTTCAATAAAAGGTTCAGACGATTAAATTTTTAGAAAAGGTGGTCCGTATTTTTCGGTTTATTCTGAGATAATCATGAAAGTGTACATTAGTTAGACCAGTCGTTCCCAAACTGGGGTACGCGATGGAATCTTAGGGGGTACGCGAAAGGGTCCTGAAAATATAACCCTTTTAATTTTATATACGATTAACAAATGGTCACGAGTCACACGGTCGTAAAGAAACTAAAAATTGTCTATCTCGAAAATCCAGAAAATCCCGTGAAAGAATTCAAAGGGTACAGAAGAAGAAAAAGTTTGAGAACCGCTGCATTAGATAGACTTTCATTGATTTTTGTTGATCATCGCTATAAATTAACTCTATATGGACAACTGTTACAAATTTCTAACCTTTCATATACACGCATTTATAACTTAACCCTACAGAAAATTCTGTCCATAGAGGGTTAAGTAATTAAGTCATGGACCTAGTTCGGTATAGGTTAAATATGATAGCCATATTTATAAAAACTAGCACTTGTAGCTCAGTAAGTAACAACACCGTTTCCCTATAAGCAAAGGGATGACACTGCGGTCGGGAGTTCGAACACTGGTGATGCTGGTTAAGAATAGTCAGGAAGTTAGTGCAATGGGCCGTTTTAGTCTGGCCTGCACTGTGCCAGTTTCTGGCCATCCTCACTGATTATTATTATTATTATTATTATTATTATAAAGATATGGAAAACATAGAAACAGATGCAAAATAATGTCATTGCAAATATATACACTCGTGTGTGTGTGTGTGTGTGTGTGTGTGTGTGTGTGTGTGTGTGTGTGTGTTTATAACGGAGAGAGAGAGAGAGAGAGAGAGAGAGAGAGAGAGATTTAAAAATTTGCTGTAATAAATACCTATTTGAATGCGGTACTAAAATAGTTGTCTATCAGTCCAAAGATAAGAAAGATAAATGAAATGAAGGCATTGGAAGAAAGAAATAAATAAGTGTGAAATTAATGAACTTCTCTAAAATCAATAGCGACCATTAAATTAGGTTACAAATGATTCTGTCTCAGTTATGTAAATTTTGAGTGTGTTCGTCCAACTATTTTTAACTTTGGGAAATCTGAGTAAAATGAAACTTCTTTACGGGGTTCTCCCTTTTTTTGAAATCCCAAACTTCTTCCTTTCTTCGATTCGGAGGCGCCTTTTTACACCCTCCCCCAGGGAACACCTCGAGCCCTCGCAGTGCACTGGACTGATAAATCCAGACCCACTAATTCCTCACCAGGGACCATTCAATACATTTACACGCCACCCAACTGTCTCGAATCTCCACGTCCGAAATCTTAGCGTTTTCAACGACTTCGATCGATGGTTTTCCATTTTCTATTTACATGTAATTTTCTCTATTTCATTCTTTTCTCTCCATTTCATTCTTTTCTTTTTTAATAGAATGATAAATGAGCGTAAAATATAAGTAACCTATTTTTAAATAACTGTAATGTATATTTTCATTAGGCGTTCGCATTCGGCTCTAAGTGACTGCTCTCCGGAGGAAATTTAAGAAAATCATGACAACATTGGGAGGTTTTCATCCAATTTATTGTTCTCTTCTCGCCCTTTATTTTATTTCCTAATTTGCTTATGGATTTCAGAGACTTTAATTTTTATAAAACTCTTCAACCTGTCCCGAGTGGCTTTAAATGTAATAAGGTAAAGTGGCATAGTGAGAATATATTAGTTATCTGGAATTCATTTCCATTAAGCAAAAGCAATGGTTTAACGGGTTTACAACTACTGTAACTGATGGCTAATATACGCTATTACGGTATTAGATTACTTAGATTTAAGACACTTTCAGGCAAGATTCAACTACTGTTTTAATTGTAATTTCAATACCTTCGTATGTTCTTTGAATTTGAATCAGTTATAAAAATTCCATTCACCACTTAGACCTATCTTCTTTACTACTTTATATAGAATTAATTTCTACTTTCATATATAATAATAATCCCATTGGCCATAAAGAGTCGCTTTTGATAAAGGAAGAATTTGAAACCTTAATAATTCATATATAATAGCGTTACTTATTTACTCTTTTCGTTTCTGCAAAGCGAGAGATAAAATCGTTCCCTCTTATCAATTCTCTAATTAAATAAGAAGATTTATCGCCCAATTCAGAAAGAGAAATTTCTCTTTAGTTCACTCATTGCACGTTATTTTATGTCGATTAATCTTCTTCGAGAAGATCAACAAAGTCGGTTATGTATGATGAGGCGATAAATAAATTCCTGGAAATAATAAAGCAGTTTGGTGTCTGCATGCAAGTAGTAAGTGAGGAGACGAGGAAGTTAGTTTAAGGCACAGTTGGATCAATAAATATTACTCTGTCATACAATTGTTTATTGTATATTGCAAATTTGTATATATATATATAAAACCTTTGGTTAACCTTTGGTTAGAGAGAGAGAGAGAGAGAGAGACAGACAGACAGACAGACAGACAGACAGACAGTCAGGATCATCTGAAGATCAGGGCCCCCGCCTTCTTTAGTTAGCTTTATAAGGCTAACTAACGAAAATATCACGACCTAACCTAACCAATCGTCAAGGGCATACAGTTGACCTAACGATTGGTTAGGTTAGGTCGTGATATTTACGTTAGTTAGCCTTATAAGGCTAACTAAATAAGGCTGGGGGCTTTGATCTTCAGGTGATCCGACAGTCATAGCTGGAAAAGTTACTTTTTAAACGTAATGGGAGAGACGTTACTGTACTGGGAAATGTAACCCACTTAAATTACGAATAAAAAGTAATGGAGTTACTTTTAAGTTACTTTAAGATTCCCTCCGTTTCAATGGTTTAGAGTTTTCACAAGGTTAAGAAGGAGCTTTTGCAAATTAATTGGCGTTAAATTTTTACTAATATATTAACTCTTACTTTATACAAAATATTTACTTATTCAATAGAACAACTAACAACCCTCTTGTCTGCTTAAAACTATTCTGCCTGAGCCGAGAAAGAATATGGTTTTACCACCATGAACTATTAGAACTAACGGAACTATTAATTGCTTAAAACTATTCTCCCTGACACAGAATTTTTTTTTTTTTTTACAGTTTAGTTTTATATACATGTAAGTTGTTTGTGCATTCACTTTCTCCTTTTGGGGATACCCTCTCCCCGGACCTAGTGTATAATATTTCGTCGACGCCGACAACACTTTAATGTAACCTAACCTAACCCACAATAACTTGCAGATTGTTTGGTCTCGTTGATCAGATGTCTTTAGTCCGCTCTCCCCAGCATAAAAGACTCTCTCTACCGAGGCCCTGCTTGGGAGAGAGATCTGCACGGGCGTGGATAAGACCGTAAGCCCGTTTCCGGCCTGGCCCATGGGCCGGGTATGGGTGGGCTTGTTGAAAGCATGGCAGACACGCGCCGGGTATTGGCTGAAAATATAGTTTTTGGCTACGGACCTGGGCGGGACGGATATCAACTTTTTTTCAAATGTGTAGTGATTGATAGAAAAAAAAATATATATATATATATATATATATTAGTGGTGGACCGGATATCCGCATCCGCACTTCTGACTGCGGATGTTATGCGAATATTACCTCTAATAAATTATGCAATTTACAATTAAATTACCTTATAAAGTAGCTTATAAGGCCCAGTCATGCACATTTCATGTAAAGTATTAATTATTAATGAACAAACAAATACATAAACCTCAAAATATAAATACGTGGTAACACAGAAAATTGAATGAAACTTGTTTCATTGAATTTTCTGTGGCTGAAACTCCTGAGAAAGTTATTTTTATCATAATGAAAACATTAATTTTAATTGTAATTCTTAAGCATTGCCTGCTATAATAGTAATATCACGAAATTTGAAAAATTATGTCATATATTCATAATTCTATATTATATTGATAGATTAACTAAATATCCGCATCCGCATATATTGAAATTAAAAATCCGCATCCGCAGATGTTGAAAAACTGACATCCGGTCCACCACTAAATTATATATATATACTTATATATATATATTAAAATATTTGTTAATAAAAAAAATGTTGAAAACATTAATTTCATAGTTGCTCCTTGCCATAATACTCGATTTCGCTAGTCACACATTTATAATACTATAGATGGCAAAATGTTATAGGTCGTATCGCGACTCAGTTTATTATATGAAAGTTCAATATTACATTAAAATCGGTACGGGCCGGGCCGGGTACATATTTTATGAAATTCTTATGGTTCAAACCAGTCACGGGCTTCAAAATAAGAACATAACGAGCCGGACTGGGCCGGACCCAAAATCTATAGATACGGGCCTGCCCAGGTTCGAAAAAGTAGGCCCGTGCAGACCTCACTTGGGAGTCCTCTCGGAATCAGTGAAAGATTATACAGGGTGTCTCATTATTCCGGCATCATAGGAGAAATTCATATTTTTCTATTTCTACAAACCATAATTCATATTTTTCTTATGCTCGGGATGCCAATTTCCCGTCCACCATTCTGTTCAGTGACGAGGCTGTTTTTTATGGAAATGGTGAGGTAAATCGACAGAACACCCGCTACTGGTCTCAAAACAACCCTCACTGGTATACCTCTTCAAAGGAACAAGGTGCATCTCGGGTGATGGTATGGTGTGGCATTTGGAAGGATCGCATCATAGGCCCCCTCTTTTTCGATGAACATGTCGCTGGAGGCACCTACCTACGTATGCTCAAGGAAGAAGCATTTCCCAGTGTCTTGAACGAAGAAGGAAATTTCCCAACATGGTTCCAGCAAGACGGCGCTCCTGCACATTACAGCACTCAAGTAAGGAAATACCTGTACCAACAATTCCCTGGTCATTGGATAGGACGTCGAGGGCCTGTGGAATTGCCAGCTAGAAGCCCGGATCTCACGCCGCTAGATTTTTATCTCTGGGGCCACTTGAAAGCGCTGGTATACGCAGAGAAAATTAGGAGTGTTGAACATTTGCGGCAGCGCATTATTGGGACATGTAACACCATTACTCCTGACATCATTCACAGTGTGCTTGCTGACTGGGTATCACGTCTGAATTTGTGCATTGAAAACAATGGTGGACATATTGAGCACGTTCTGTAAATAAAAGCTTTTGTTTTGCCTTTTTTTATTTTTTTTCCTATGATGTCGGACTTATGGGACACCCTATATAAACATATTGATACATACATCTACACTATAGTTGCACTACTTTTTCATTAAATTTCAAAGAAAACAATTTATACCTTAAACTATTTACGAGTTATTTTAGATAATTACATAGCACATTTCTGAAATTGATTTTAATTTTCAGATTTTAGTCATAATAATTAATTTCAGAGGCTGACAAAACTAATTTCTTATGCCCAGAAAAATAAACAGACAAAATATCAGTCCACTAAGCACACCCGTTAGTATTTTGCAACGAACCGGCAATCTTTCAATTCCCAGTTAGTGTTTTAAAAAAAATCTCGGACCTTTTCCAGTTTGTGTACCGTTTTTCATAATTTATTTTTGAGAATATTTTTGTTAAAACTAACGAAAATATCACGACTTAACCTAACCAATTATCAAGAGCGTACAGTTGATCTATTAGTAAATAGTAAATACTATTCCAGAAACAATGTTATAATTAATAATAGATCAACTGTACTCCCTTGATAATTGGTTAGGTTAAGTCGTGATATTTTCGTTAGTTTTAACAAAAATATTCTCAAAAATAAATTATATGAAAAACGGTGCACAAACTGGAAAAGGTCCAAAATCTCGAATGAAACCTTAGATTTTGTTAATAGTAAATGATGTACAAGCCATTTATTCTTTCTATACTAAAAGATTAATAAGTCTCGTTTTAATCTTTACGAACAGGGTCTTCATTGATGGTATTTTTGTTTATTGTGTTTGTTCACATCTGAAAATTCGGATCACCTGAAGATCAGGCCCCCCAGCCTTCTTTAGTTAGCCTTATAAGGCTAACTACTAACGAAATATAACGAGCTAACCTAACGAATCGTCAAGGGCGTACAGTTGACCTAACGATTGGTTAGGTTAGGTCGTAATATTTTCGTTAGTTAGCCTTATAAAGCTAACTAAAGAAAGCTGGGGGTGGCTTTCTGTCATTGATCCGAAAATTCTAACTTAAAATATTCTAGCCATGTCCTCGACCAAGTTTAAAGTTTAAGAAGAACTTAAAATCTTGTTAAAGTTTTTAGTTCATTTACGCTTAGATTTTGTCGGATCGAAAATGTTCTCTTAAGAAGTAAAGATCTGACTTAAGTTTTAATCGCATTGAACGAATCGAAACAGGCTACATGAGCGTACTCATGGAAGCTAGACTGTTTGCACGTTAATGTAGCCTACGTAGGCCTACCTAACAAACGTCAAACAGCAAACAACATTTAAATATCTTTTCCATCGTCGTTTGTTTATCTTACGAGACGGTGTCAAACTTTCAAGCTCAAAATATGCCAAACTGAACGTTTCATTTAAATGTAAAACTACAAAAACTGTCACTTACAAAGTTACAGTTTCTCGTGGGAAGTAAATAAGTTAAGATATTAATAACTCTCTTTCGAGAGTAACTCACTTCCCCGTCATGTTACTGTAAAGGTTGCCGATACAATACCTCAGTTACTTTCCAGCCAGATATATATATAATATAAGTAGCGTATAAGAAAGAGTATAATCCGGCTGAAATACAGAAAGATTTTCTGTGTGAAAGAAAACAGAGCTGAGGAAAAGTGGTTGAGTGTCGTCAGGAAATGGGAAAGAGTTGAATCCTTTTTCGTCTCTTGAATTCTCAATCGAAAAATCGTGTTCAATCTTCGGCTTTTGTTTTCCGTGATCGATTTTTAAAGTTGGAACTTGAGGTGAACTTAAACCGCTTTTTTCACTAACAAAGACTTACACTTTACTCTATTATATATATATATATATATATATATATATATATATATATATATATATATATAACCTTTGGTTAGCTTCCGCCCGAATTATTCATTCTGACGAAGGTCAAGCTTTTCACTCCACCTTGGACCTACAATTTAACGTGGAATCCGAACCACGCCCCATCAGCAGCCCAGAGTCTTAACCACTAGGCCACCTAGGGTACCCATTTATCTACCAACCACTTTTTTTTTTTTTATTGTGTGGAAAGATGAACAGCTGGGTTTTGCTGCGCGCCGACTGCCGTCGGGTCTCGAACCCGGGGCCGATGGATTCGTAGTCAGCGACGCTAACCACTACACCACCGAGGCGAGCCAGATATATACATGTGTATATATATATATATATACAGGGTGTCCGAGAATTATCTGTACAATTTTTGGCTGTTATTAAAAGTCAACCATGAAGTGTAGAAATTCCAGTGTTGTCCCATTTTACAGAGAATCTCATTAAGTTTTTTCTGATACCACGTTTTGACAAGTTTTTTAGAAATGTACGCGGTGACAGACATTGATGATTTAAAAGCAAGAATCACAGTTGCTATTGAGCGAATTGATGTGGATATGCTGCAGCGTACATGGCAACATTTGGAGTATCGATTGGATGTTTTGCGAATCACTAATGGTGCACATATCGATGTTTGTAACAACGTTACTTTAATAAAAGAAACTTTTGAAAATACAGATTCTAAATAATCTTGTTTAAGAATTTTACGTGTGTTATCAATAATTTTATTAAAAGATGAAATTGTACAGATAATGTTCGGACACACTGGAATTTCTAAAAAACTTGTCAAAACTTGGTATCAGCAAAAACTTAATGAGATTCTCTATAAAATGGGACAACACTGGAATTTCTACACTTCATGGTTGACTTTTAATAACAGCCAATAATTGTACAGATAATTCTCGGACACCCTGTATATATATATATATATATATCTATATATATATATTATATATATATATATATATATATATATATATATATATATATATATATAAAGAACCATAATATATATATATATATATATATATATATATATATATATATATAAAAGAACCATAACATATATATATATATATATATAAGAACCATAACATATATATATATATATATATAATATATATATAATATATAATTCATTGATGCATTTGTAGTTTAAGTGGAAGTATGAAGAATTAAACATCTTTTCACATAGAGCATCATTCCGCCCATTTCAGGGTACGAGCAGCTCGCAGCAGCAGTGCTAAGCAAATAGGGCGTCAAAGTACTGACAAGGCTTTCGTACGTGGTTCATCACTGAAAGCAACAATGTTTTGTCGGTCTAGTCCAAAGAACATCCATATCCTTATTCAATTTATTGCAATTTTCGTTAGTTTGTATTACAAACACCTCCAGTTATCATTAGCCCTGGTGCAAGATTCTTCAGGAGCAAGATGTATTACAATTTGTGTTTCCTCCAAAAGGCAGCACAAATTTACCTGTATTAATCACAGCCATGCTCGTACTACCTCAAGCTATATATATGGGGAATAATTCACAATTTTTATGTGAAGGTTATTCAATTTAGTAGTATGTGTGCAAAAACGAAGAATGGGGGAAAAGGGGGGTGGGGTAATGGGGGAGAGAAAAGGGAGGAAAAAGGGAAAAAAACAGAATGAATTTTAATCTCTCAAAGGGGGTAGGGAATAATAAGGGGGTAGGGAATAATAAGGGGGAAGGACGATAAAATAAGGGGATAGGGTGTGCCGTTCCTCAAAAAAAAGTAGAAAATTTAATTTAACCTAACCTGACCTAACTTAACTTTGAATATAGACTATCGTAACCTAACCTAACTCGCAAGCATCACCTTTTCACGCTACCCCAAGGCGGCCACCATTCAACTCTGTCTTAGGTATAACAGTGACCTCAATCTTTATAGTACAACAATTCGTTTTTGTATAAACTAACCTCATTTTTTCACGCTACCCCAAGAGTAATCTAACCTAACCTATTCTCACACATTATCCTCTCCTGATATATATATATATATATATATATATATATATATATATATATAGTGTGTGTGTGTTGTGTGTGTGTGTGTGGGACGTCACATCATGAACTTTAGCAGACATCGTCGAACCTTTCTACATTTCCCCTCACTTCTTAAGAAAAAAAAAAAATTCTATATATTATACTCGGGGGTTACCCGGTGAGTTTAACCCTCAAGTACAATAGAGTACTCCTTTAAACAGAGTGCGCCAGCACCCGTCCACCCGTATAACATATATATATATATATATATATATTATATATATATATATATATATATATATATATATATATATATATTCTAGTGGTTTCTACCCGCAATCCCTCTCCCTAAATGCATTTTGTGGTCGTGGCTTAACCCTCTCTGCATTCTTCGTTTTATCGCTCAGGCCACAGCTGTGTAAATATACCCCTTAACCTGATAAGGGATCAATACACAGAATAAATCATTGAAATAAAATTTAACAAATTCTCTCTCTCTCTCTCTCTCTCTCTCTCTCTCTCTCTCTCTCTCTCTCTCTCTCACGCGGAACATATATTATCATATATGACATATGACAGTGTTGGTGAGGTCCTTGGGTTTCTTCAAACAGTCAGAGACAGTGTTGACTCAAAACATTCTGAGCGGTTCAAGGCTGCAAAGGAAATAGCTGAAGACCTCGACATAGCAGTGACAAAGCCCAGGACAGTCGGCCGGCAGAAAAACAGAAACAATGTCCCTGCAGAAACTACGGAGGATTATTTCCGTCGCAATGTGACTGTGCCATTCTTGGATCATCTCCTGGCAGATATTGGATCAAGATTCAAAGATGGCCAACAGAAAACCAATCTGGGATTTTCAGGTTTGTGATGGAATTATTTAGCTGTAGGGATAATTTGAGAATGATAATTAAATTGATGGACTGATATGTACTCTCTCTTACTGTTACATGAAATTGACAACTGGTTTATTCATTTTAGGTGTTCCTGCAAAGATGATAGAACAGCCAGACACATGGAACCCAGAGTTCCAGCAGTTCTGTCAGACCTGCCAAGATGACCTTCCCAGTCCCAATACTCTGTCTGCAGAGCTGGATGTGTGGCAATACCACTGGGAGCGGCGCCATCAGGCCAACTGCGACATACCAGACTCTGTCCAGTCAACTTTACACTCCATGGACAAGGTCTTATTCCCAAACATCTGTGCTGCCCTCAAGGTATTGGCAGTCATTCCACTCATCACCTGTGAGTGTGAACGTTCAGTTTCAGCCATGCGTCGACTGAAAACGTATCTGAGGAGCACCAAGAGAAATGATAGGATGAATGGTTTAGCTCTGATGCATGTCCACTATGGGCGGAAGCTCGACGTGGATGTTTTGGTTGAGAAGTTTGCACGGCTCCACCCAAGAAGGATGGAGCTTGTTGATATTACCAGTGACAAACATTAGAAAGGATTTATTTTGTAAAATAAATATTTTGAAGTAAATAACGAATCATGTCTTCTTTTACATTTTGGTATGCATTTAATGAAATGGCACTAGTCAGATTGTGGGTCTGGATCCGGGCCTGGCGAGATATATACTCTCATAAACTCTGCTCATCACTGGATGATTATGTTACCATACAGTGACTTCAAAATGACCTCCATAAATGCTCCCTTCTCCCGTCCCATTTTCAATTGGAAAATCCCCTGCTTGAATAATACGAGCAAAATCCTTAATTACTCTATGAAACTTTACATTCCGATAATGAAGTGGTTTACCAGTTCTTTTCAGTTCTTCTTTTCACTTGCAGTAATAAAAGTTCTGTGTTATACATAGTATTCATACACCCATTTAACACTTAGCAAGACTAGGGCTAGCCCTTTTTTATTCTCAAATCAGTTTTGATGCCTATGGTATGTGGTATGGTACAGTATACAAATTCTACTTTAGACACTAAATACAGTGTGTGTGTGTGTGTGTGTGTATACACAGTTCCGTGCAAAAGTATGAGACACTGTCTATCTGATAACTATTAGATAATCTGTCGTATGAAAATTGGTTTTGATACTAAAATACACATTAACTAGAACTTCTGGTTCATATTAACGTATAACTAAGTTATTGCTTAAGTGTATAAAGTTGTATTAGCTGGATGACCCTCTAGTCTGCATAAATTGGACTTGAGGGTTGATTTATTATATTACTTATAACGCATGTGTTTAAAGATCTAGCGAACTATTGATGATGGATCTGCAGTAAATGCTCCTAAGCTATTGTTATATCAGTATTTACAATTAAAAGTATTGACATATTTACTTAAATTCTGAAAAACAAATTTATCCAAAACGTTTCTCATTGTAATCTTAATTCATGCTGTTTTTTTTCTTTCACAGGCTTAAGAAATGACGAAAAGTATAATTTCTGATGAGATTAGATATAAAATAGTACATTTGCATGGTGAGGGACTGAGTCAAAGAAAAATAAGTGAATCTACAGGCGTTTCCAAAACTGGTGTAAAAAAAATCTTAGCTCATCAGAGATTAAATGGGACCCCCAGTTGATCGTCCTAGATTAGAGAGGCCTTCTAAGCTTTTACCATCTGATCTACAATATCTAAAGATTACTTTCCTTCGAGACAGCCGCAAATCCAGCACTTCACTTGCAGCAGATCTCGAAAAAACAACAGGTGTCTCAGTTGATCCCTCTACTGTACGAAGGAAGCTTACTCAGTAGGTCTTAAAGGATGTGTTGCAGCAAAAAAAGACACTTTTAATGAATGGAAATAAAGAGAAGAGAAGAAAATACGCTTTGGAACACAAGTATTGGACATCTGAGACCTACTGAGTTAAGCTTCCTTCGTACAGTAGAGGGATCAACTGAGACACCTGTTGTTTTTTCGAGATCTGCTGCAAGTGAAGTGCTGGATTTGCGGCTGTCTCGAAGGGAAGTAATCTTTAGATATTGTAAACCAGATGGAGAAAGCTTAGAAGGCCTCTCTAATCTAGGACGATCAAATGGGGGTCCCATTTGATCTCTGATGAGCCAAGATTGTTTTTACACCAGTTTTGGAAACACCTGTAGATTTACTTCTTTTTCTTTGATTCAGTCCCTCACCAAGCAAATGTATTATTTTATATCTAATCTCATCAGAAATTGTACTTTTCGTCATTTCTTAATCCTGTGAAAGAAAAAAAACAGCATGAATTAGGATTATAATGAGAAACGTTTTGGATAAATTTGTTTTTCAGAATTTAAGTGAATATGTCAATACTTTTAATTGTAAATACTGATATAACAATAGCTTAGGAGCATTTACTGCAGATCCATCATCAATAGTTCGCTAGATCTTTAAACACATGCGTCATAAGTAATATAATAAATCAACCATCAAGTACAATTTATGCAGACTAGAGGGTCATCCAGCTAATACAACTTTATACACTTAAGTAATAACTTAGTTATACGTTAATATGAACCAGAGGTTCTAGTTAATGTGTATTTTAGTATCAAAACCAATTTTCATACGACAGATTATCTAATAGTTATCAGATAGACAGTGGTCTCATACTTTTGCACGGTACTGTATATAAAATACTTACTAAGATACGGCAAAACAAAGAGAAACAAAGTCTACCTTCACTATAGACTCATGCTAGTTATATGTAAAACACACATTACTGAATAACCCAATTCCTCTTCTCCATGGGTAGACAATACTTGAAATCAGGGACAAAAATGCTTAAAATCAAATACACAAACATATAAAAGTTTCACCAATGGGTATAGGGAACATCCAGCCTTAGGTGTCCAATGTCCCCTTTCATAAGGTTGAGAGTGCAGCTTACTTCTAATGGTATGTTAGGTGAGGCCAATATCTCCATTTACACACCTCACAAAGCACTTCTAGTTTTCTCCTCCTTAACTCTTGTAGCACATTTATCTCAACTCCACATTTGTTCACAAATTTGCTAATTACAGTCATCTTTTACATTGGCTTTTTTCTACTTCTCAACACCTACACACTCACTGTTATACAGCTTTTCACAATATTTGCCATTACTATTCATTCTCTTCACCAATGACTCTTCATTCAACACCTTTCCCAAATATCCTCAGTTCTTATACAGTGAAGCTATTGGGCACTAATGATTAACAACTACACCACAAAGTTGATGTGACTCACCAATGCTACACAGGTTAATGAAACACCCAAATTAATAAACTTAACTTTATATAAGAGAATAGCCTTAATTCTAACAAGTTTCAAATGCTTGCCAAATTCCCAAATTTATTTCTCAATTAGTTGGACCAAAATCGAACCAACTTGTAACAATGGAAGACCTTATTGATGATTACCATCTACAATTTAGTACAATGTTAGTAATAGTTGTGAGCAGACATGAGGCCGATTATGATTGTTGATTACGACTACGATTAAGATTTCCAGTGATTATATTTCTTTATTACAATTATGATTACATAATCCAAATATTAATATTTTG
>JAJOZX010002013.1:410000-570000 GCA_023014485.1 Bathynomus jamesi | reverse complement strand
CAAAACAACTATTGATTACAGAATATTCTCAGAGGTTAACAAAAGAAAATTTATTGGGGCTGTAGAAAATACTCGATTTGACTATGACGAACACATAAATGACCCAGATCATATGTTTCAGTTCTTCTATGACACCTTATTCCATATTTTTATACTTGCTTTCCTTTAAGGAGAAAAACAGTTTCGCCCAAAAGTGTCGCAAATCCATGGATCACTCCAGGAATTATCACTTCAGTAAAGAACAAAGATAAATTATTCAAATTGCAATTACAGAGCAAAATTCCTAAAATACAATACACTCAATACAGAAACAAATTAACTAAAATAATCAAAATTGCAAAGTATAACTATTATAACAATCAATTTTCCAAACATAAAGGAGACATGAAAATCACTTAGAGTGACAATTACTGTCTTAGACAACTATAAACAGTCTTCTCGGAAAACAAATTAAGAAAAATTCAATAGAGAATTAAATGCTGATAATAAAGAAATTACTGATGATACTGCTATTGCAGACTCTTTAAATGTACATTTTACTTCAATAGTGGATAAGCTTTGCTCACAATTACTAAATAATGATCACTCACCTCTAAAATATGTGCCACCCAGCCCACTAAATTCATTTTCTTTTGTTCCTGCTATCTCTACTGAGGTCCGGAATATTATTGGTAAATTAAAAAATACAAAACATAACATTCATAACATTTCTGTACCTATATTGAAACTTATTAAAATAAGATATCTATAACTTTGGCAAAATTATCAATCAAAGTATTTCCAAAGGAATATTCCCATCAATGCTAAAAACTAGTTGTATAACACCCCTTCTTAAAGGGGGTGATCCTACACTACCAACAAATTACAGGCCGTGTTACAGGCCGGTGTGTTCATTATCTGTGTTCAGCAAAGTTTTTGAAAAAATTGTAAAAAGTAGAATGCAGCGATATTTAGAATCCTACAATTTATTATCTCCAAATCAATATGGCTTCCGTAATAATAAAACAACGGAAATGGCTATTTTAAATCTTATGGAAATTGCAAATATAGCTAAAGAGAACAAAGCAATAATGATCTCAATATTTATGGATTTGAGTAAGGCGTTTGATGTAATAGACCATAATATTCTACTTAATAAATTATATTGTTACGGCTTAGAGGAGCAATCAGTGATTGGTTTAAAAGTTATTTGTCCAATAGATATAATTTTGTATCAGTAAACAAGTTTTGCTCAAGAAGGCTTGTCAAACATGGCGTGCCACAGGGCTCAGTTCTGGGTCCACTGTTATTTTTATTACAGTATATATAAATGACCTTCCACGATCATCTGATATACTGAACTTCATAATGTTTGCAGATGATACAACTGTCTCTTTTTCTTGCAAAGATGTTAATACAGCTCAGAATATATTTTATTCAGAATTCATCAGTGTAATGAAATGGTTGACCACCAATAAACTCTTCCTTCCTAAATACCAGTAAAACAAATTTCATGATTTTTACTGATGAAAGAAATGTATATCTTGATGAACTTAATGTTAATGAAATCGCCATAAAGGAGTGTACTGTAACAAAATTTCTTGGTGTAACGCTAGATAAGAATTTGCAATGGAATGATCATGTAAATTACATCGCGAAAAAGATTTCAAGGAGCGTTGCTATAGTCCCTAAACAAGTTTTATTGACTCTTTATCATACTCTTGTTCTTCCTTATATAACGTACTGCACCCTTGTTTGAGGAAACTCCGCTAACAACGCATTAAATGGTATCTTTGTCATCCAAAAACGAGTAATAAGGTTATTATCTGATGCTGATTTCCTTGATCACTCTAGTGCATTATTTAAAGAGTTACACCTACTAAAGCTCAACGATATAACCAAACTGGCACATTTTATTTTTATCTACAAGTGTAAGAACAAAATCATTAATTTACAATGGGTAAACAGATATTTTGTAACTCATCAAGAAATCAACTCGTATCAGACCAGAAATAGATCAAAGCTCGTTATACCTCAATTTAGATTGTCTTCATCTCAAAAACTACCCATTTTCATTGGATTGAAACTATGGAATAACTTAAATGCCGATATAAGAAATATTCCAAATGTAAATTTGTTTAAAACCAAGTTGAAATCCCGATTAATAATGGCATGCTAACAAAAATCTAGGATTAATGTCCATTACTATTGTTTACTAATTATTAATTTCTCGTGCGTAATCTAGTATTAAAAACATTTCTTGGGATTGTTCAGTTCTTATCTCTCATGTATAATATTGGTTTCTTTGTATGGTATTGGTACAGTGCCTTCAATGGTGACCTTGTATTTGTCATGTCAGTAGTGCTAATTTAAGATTAATACATGTTTTAACTGGTAATAATACTTATTTATTTATTTATTATTAATTAATAACAACTAGCGGTTTATTTTTAATAAGAGCCCAGTAAAGCCTAAAGCTTAAGGGCCAAATTAAATTAAATAAATAATCGAGTTTCACAATTATTCATGTCATTGTAAATTGTAAAGGATGTATTTATTTTATTATTAATAAAGATTATTCAATTCAAATTCAAATAACTTTGCGCGTACATAGGTGTAAACATGCAGAGGTTAATAACCTTTACCGCTCTCTTAATCCTGAAGTGTGTCATTGGATCTTTGTTGGATCGATACCACGGTAAATAGAGCTGTAAATATTTAGCATAAAATCAAAACCATATGTTCGAGGTTTTTGTGACGACACCAAGTGGTTGACGTGCAATCGACACAAGTACAGTATATTACTGATTGGTTTGTACAGTGGTGCTATCGAGTGTACGGTCTCTGGGTGTGCATAGCATAATTGTAGAGGTAGGTTATATATTCTCCGCTCTCTCGTAAAATTTCCTTGGCTACTTTTCTAGAGTCAAGGTATTTTTTTCAAACTTTTTCCGTACCTGCCTCTGGCGGGGAGGAGCGGAGGGTGGAGAGAGAGTCTTATGTTTTTCCATCCATTTTCTACTACTGCTAGAATAGATTAAAAATGTACCAGTTTAATAAAAGGAACCTCCCCGAGTGGAGCAAATGGTCTTCGAGGATTCCTCTTGTCCTTCTAATTCCTTGTAACACTCTCTCTCTCTCTCTCTCTCTCGCTCTCTCTCTCTCTCTCTCTTATATATATATATATATATAATATATATATATATAATATATATATATATATATATATATCCCCGCAAGGGGGTTCTAAGCTCGTGCTCTTGAGTGCTCTTTGTGCTCGTTTGTACGTGCTTGTTCCTGGAGGTTTCACGTGCGCCCTCCCGGCCCTAGCACCCAAGGATGATGGGGCTCGCCCTGCAGTCCTTGGTCTTTTTTCCACTTCGACTGTCCCCTCCACCCTTTCTTTTTCCTCTGTCTTTCCTCTCACTTTTTCTTTGTTTTTCCGCTGAGATATGCCCTTTAAATAGAGGCGAATCGGTTCTTCCTGAACTAAAAATATATATTATATATATATATATATATATATATATATATATATATATATATTCAACTGCAAAGAACACGCAGTATAAATAACGTAAAGAACGACGCTTGTATAGGAGATATTCCGCGCAAGACGAGAGAGAGAGAGAACGAAACAAATGAAAAAATGAGGTAACCACCCGGGAATCGAACCCGGCAATCGGAAGATCCCGGGTTCGATTCCCGCGTGGTTACCTCATTTTTTCATTTGTTTCGTTCTCTCTCTCTCGTCTTGCGCGGAATATCTCCTATCAAGCGTCGTTCTTTACGTTATTATACAGGGTGGGCGGAAAGTAGCTCCCTATTTTGGATTGGTAAAAAAATACGTATATTATCCATTTATTTCAGAAGAAATAATATGAAAAGGTAGGCATACATGGTAGGTTTTCTCTAAAATTCAATGTGGGCTCCAAACTCTTTCCACCAGCTTCTGGAGCCGCCCAGGAATGGCGTCCACTGACTTTAGCAGGAACTCCGGCGGGATGGAGGACATGACTTCCCGAATTCGGTCCTCCAGTTCTTCCAATGTCCTCGGTTTGGTGCGGTAGACTTCTTCCTTTACCCACCCCCAAAGAAAGAAGTCGCACGGTTACCGCTGAAAAACGGCAGAATCGGTTCAGTGTAACGGTGTGGTGTGGTATGACCCGATCAGGTTGTGGGCCCGTTCCTTCTGCGCAACACCATGAATGCTGAGCGGTACCTTGCTATGTTGCGAAACGAGGTCTGGCCGGTTGTCAGCACATGGGAGAACATCGACGATCTGATATTTATGCAAGATGGCGCCCCTCCGCACTTCGCTCTTGTTGTCCGTGAGTGGCTGATGCCCACTTCCCTGGGCGTTGGATGGGTCGTCGTGGTCCACATCAATGGCCAGCCAGGAGCCCCGACTTGACACCGTGCGACTTCTTTCTTTGGGGGTGGGTAAAGGAAGAAGTCTACCGCACCAAACCAACCGAGGACATTGGAAGAACTGGAGGACCGAATTCGGGAAGTCATGTCCTCCATCCCGCCGTTGTTCCTGCTAAAGTCAGTGGACGCCATTCCTGGGCGGCTCCAGAAGCTGGTGGAAAGAGTTGGAGCCCACATTGAATTTTAGAGAAAACCTACCATGTATGCCTACCTTTTCATATTATTTCTTCTGAAATAAATGAATAATATACGTATTTTTTTACCAATCCAAAATAGGGAGCTACTTTCCGCCCACCCTGTACTATATATATATACAGTATATATATTAACGAACTAGCTAACAATAAATAAATATATATGTATGTTTGTATACATAAATTTAATACAAGTATATCCCGCACCGATAAACCAAACTAATGACACTATCTATGGAAAATGAATGTAAAAATATAAGGGTTTGTTTCTCCACTAAATGGATGTATGAATTATGTTTGAGATTTTTTCTTTCATTATGTTTCCATTCTTTGATTAATGTTTCAATTTTGGACTGAAAAATGAACCATTTTTCACATCAGATTTTATGGTCTATCCATTCAGTTTTGCGTTACAGTAGAAGAATGGCTGCTAAGCGCTCTGATAATGGTCGCCAATGAAAGGAACGAGGTTTTAGCCGTGAATAAAGTTCCTCTATTGGTTATTTATTGTAACGAGTTATTGGTAAGCACTTTCTTTACATACATGTGTCAAGTGTGTGTGTGTGTATATATATATATATATATATATATATATATATATATATATATATATATATATATATATATATATATATAATATAATTAACATGTCATGTAAATAAATTATGTACACTCACATTTTTCCTTGTGGTTGTGCATCATATATATATAAATTACACAGCTCAACAAAAAATTTTTTTGTTTCGTTGCCAAGGAATTCGTACGAATTTAGGGTATTTTGGGGTTGCTGAATTCCAAAATGAAAGTAGTTTTTCCGATTTGGCTCTAGTTCTTGAGATAATGAATACCCTCAATTAATAGGAAACGTAACCATAACGCGTGCGTCTGTCAAAGCAAGCATCTGAACTTTTAGCATCCAGACTAAAGAAAAGAACTGTCTACAGCCTGAAGCTAAAATAACAGGTTATCGGACAAGAGAGGCGGACTTCTTCCTTACTTCAGCCAAGATGAAGAACTTGTATACTGCAATAACATCCCTGGACTTGTTCTTCAAATGGGACTGGAATATCGACCAGGAGATTGGCGGCTTTTATAGACAGCTCCAGTAGAAGCTTGAAATGTGTTTTATTGCACAATGGTAACCGATATGCATCTCTTCCAATTGCTCACTAAACAAAACTTAAAGAAGAATATGAAAATATCAAAATGGTCCTGCAGAAACTCTGCTATCATGAGCACCAGATGCCTATTTGTGTTGATCTAAAGATGGTAAACTTCTTGCTTGGGCAGCAAAGTGGATATACGAAGTACCCTTGTTTCATCTGTTTATGGGATAGTAGGGCAAGGCAAGATCATTGGAAAAAGTGACATGGCCTTCAAGAGAAAACATGACTGTAGGTGCAGCGAACATCATTAACGAGCCTTTGGTTGACAGGGAAAAATCATCCTCCCACCACTTCATATCAAGCTGGGACTAATGAAACAATTTGTTAAGGCCTTGGACAAAGATGGCGATTGCTTCAAATACATTTGTAGATCGTTCCCTGGACTAAGTATGGAAAAACTAAAAGCTGAAATCTTTGATGGCCCTCAAATCCGTACACTTATCAAGGATTCTAATTTCACAAAATTTATGAATGGTGTTGAAGCTTCTGCCTGGTGCAGTTATGTCTCAGTTGTCAAGAACTTCTTGGGTAACCACAAAGCAGACAATTATGAAGAACTGGTGCAAAACATGCTCACAAACTTTGAAAAGTTGGGTACTAATATCATGCAAAGCTGGGCACTTGCGGTTTTTTTTTGCGGTACTGCGGTACTGCGGTACTACCGCACTACCAAACCGGTACCGCATAACGCAGTACCGCAAAAAATGCGGTAGCGGTACTGCTGTACTTTCAGCGATCCTTTGCGGTACTGTGTTATGCGGTACCGGTTTGGTAGTGCGGTAGTACCGCAGTACCGCAGTACCGCAAAAAAAACCGCAAGTGCCCAGCTTTGCGTAATATGAGCATAAAGGTACACTTTCTCCATAGCCACTTACACAGATTTCCGGATAATCTTGGTGATTTTAGCGAGGAACAAGGGGAGAGGTTTCATCAAGATATCAAGGTGATGGAGGAAAGGTATCAAGGCAGATGGGACAGACACATGATGGCAGACTATTGCTGGAACCTCCAACGTGATTGTCCTGATAACCCACATAAAAGAGAATCGTACAAACAGAGATTTACTATACATTAATTGTAATTATGCGAATCAGCTTACTGTGTTTATCTGTTATTATACCGAATAAAATGCCATTATGTATTTCATGTGTTTACTTTTGTATGATTTGAGACAATTTCAATGAGATTTGTAAGTAGGCTCCGCCTGAACATTAATTTTTTTGCATTTTTACGTGTTTCAATGGGGTACCAATTATCTCATAAATTAGAGCCAATCTAGCAAAACCGGTGTCATATTCGGAATCAGCACCACAAAGTTACCCCAAAATCACTAATATGATTGGCAATAAAATGAGTGTTGACCAGTGTTATATATTATATATATCAGCTATGGATCGGTTTCTGGGAAACCTGAGTTTACACAGGAAAACGAACACCATTATAATTTTCTGAATGATTTCTATCAACTAAAGCAATTGACACCTACAGTCCCTAAGCTTTATATTAAAGTTTATGTTAAGTTTTCCCATTTTGGGGTTCTAAATTAGTCCGTAGTGACTCCGTACGCTTAAGAAACTTATTTAATAGATCTCTCCGTTATTGTTAATTTGTTTTTCTTAGTTTGAATAATTTCAGCTTTTTCACATTTTTTTACCATAAAGGTAGACTTTCCATTTCTTTGAGATCTTCTGTCGTTTACTTGGTTTCGTGTGCGAGTTGCAATACTCGCTATGTTGGTCAGACACGCCTACAATTGAAGCAGAGGGTTGATAAGAATAGGAGCGTCTCTCATAGGACTGGTCGACCCGTGTCTAGTCCAGAATTCTCAGCTATACGTAATCATTGCTAATTGCAATCATCCATTTAATATTAATAATTTTTCTGTGTTATCATCCGCTGTTAATATTTTTTATTTAAGAATACTGGAATCTACAGGGTGTCCATAAAGTCACGCATCATAGGAAAATACATTTATTTTGTTTATTTATTTATTTTGTTTTATTTATTTGTTCGAAATGATTCCCACCAATCTCAAAACATGTTTGTAAACGAAAAAGCAGGTTTCTTTGAATATTTCTCAACATATTTGGCCTGATAGAGACATAAATAAATAGACATTGCTTATGTTCCTATGATGCGTTACTTTATGGACACCCTGTATGTATATTAAACAACTCTGTCCGTCCCTTAATGATTTGACTGCTTCCATAGAATTAAATATTGTATAAATCAGTTTATAAATTAACTATTGTATAAATCAACTTAGCTTGTTTACAGTGAATTTTTCTTTTTTTTTTAGTCTCCTGCGCCACACGATGAGTTTCGCTCCGTTTGTAGCATATATTTTATAGCATCGCTTGAATTTGTCTTTATTGCTTTTATATAATTATTCATACTTCCGTTTTTAGATTAGCTGATAATGAATCTAGTTAAATTCGAAACGTCCTTGGGATAAATGTTTTATACAAGGTGAGCCAAAAGTCACTGTGCACCTACCGTAGACGATGAGTATATTCAGAGAGAGTCCCTGTATATTAATACAAATACATTTCTCATACTTACTTAAGTTACAACAAATGTTGGAAATGCCCCCCCCCCCCACGTGCTTGTAGACAAGCATCTACACGTCTTATCTTGTTTGCAAAGACACGCAACAATTCAATCGGAGGGATGTTCGTCTACGGTAGGTGCACAGTGACTTTTGGCTCACCCTTTACAATCGCCTTCGTCTTCATCTTCCTGTATAGACGAGTGTGTGTATATATATATGTAGATGAATTTCAATCTGTATAATATTAAAGAGGATTTGAAAAATATTATCTTGCTTTCTCTAAATATTTACGCATGAATTGTCATAGGTGTTTTGTATGTAAAACATTATATTCACTGTGAATTATTTTACATTCTACATTGTATGTGTATAAACATAGACCACGCATCTATATATATATATGTATATATATATATATATAATATATATATATATAATATATATATATATATATATATATATATATTATATATATATATATATATATATATATATATATATAAATAAATTTCAATTTTCACCCACCATTGACAAAGTTCGTTTCTACGCGTTCCATAAAGCTTCTTAGAAGGCAAAAAAGATCTTTCTGATTATATGCGAAATATATTTGAATACTTTGCATTACTTTTGTATAAAGAAACTTACGAGTATAATAGAGCTATACGTCTACTGCTGGATTATATGCCCGAATGAGCTTAGAAATGCTAAATACAGTTTTTTATACGTATACCGCGTCAGGATAAATGTAGGTAAACACAACAAATGGAATGATTCAAGGTTTTCTCATAAATTTGGATTCATTTGTTTTCTTTGGTGATTTTCGTGGCAGATAAAGCAATGCCATGAGACCTATTTCATCGTAAAGGGGATCTCATTGCTCTCTCTCCAACTCTATCTACGACAGTAACCTATTATATTTCCAGCGTCTGTGGTTCAGTAAGTAACGCCATTTCCCTGTAAGCGAAGTGAAGACACCGAGATCGGGAGGTTCGAATCCCGAAGGTACTGGTAAATAATAATTATTTAAGGGTTAGTGCAATAGGCCGCATTATTAGCCTGACCTGAGCGATGTGCCTGCCTTTTCTGGCCCTTATGATTAATTATATTATTAGCTTATTATAGTAGGGGTTCTCTGCATACCAAAAGTCGCTATGTAATATATTTTATAAGAATTTTAATGAAATCTGCATGAAAAAATTAGATAATACAGGGTGTCCCATAAGTCCGGTATCATGGGAAAATTTATTTAAAGTTAAATTTACAAAATTAATACATTATAACTAAAAAAAAATTTCAAATCGATGTCTTGTTTTGGAACTTTTTTCTTTTTGTTGCAGGTAGAATAACACGCAATTGGTAATATGGAAATGAGTTACACTCGTGAGGAAAAGGCCTCCGGAGTCCTTTTAAAAAAGGTCCCAAAACAAGACATCAATTTGGACATTTATTTTAGATATAATGTAATACTTTTGTAAATTTAACTAAAAATAAATTTTTCTACGAGACCGGACTTATGGGACACCCTGTATATGCGTTGGACTAAGTTTACATTAAGATAAATTCGTATAAATGCATATTTTTTATTTTTAAACTCCGCAATATCGGTGGCTTTTAAAAAGATATTAAAACAATTATTTTGTTTATATGATTACATGTCAATTACGGAAGTTATAACAGAGTTATATAATTATTTTAATTTGTGCCTTTTGTGCTAAAAAATTAAATTATTCATAGATACAATTAGCTACCCGAGCTATATATATATATATATATACACACACACACACACATATATATATATATATATATATATATATATATACTGTACACGGCATACGATATAATATTAATAATTAATCAGTCCACATATTTAACTGTCAATTTATTATAAATATATACTCGTGTGTGTATATTATATATATATATTATATATATACACACACGAGTATATATTTATAAATAAATTGACAGTTAAACATGTGGACTGATTAATTATTAATATTATATCGTATGCCGTGTACAGTTTCTGAAAAAAATTTGCCTACAAACATAAAGTTTTTAAAAAAACTAAAAAAATTACTAATTAGTAACGACGGCCTTTTGCTTTTCACACTTCATCACTGTCACCAAAAGAGAATAAAATAGCCAAAGAAAAACAAATTTCACCAATTATTATTTTTTTCCTGCTTATCAAAAATTTCGTTTGTACGGATTTTTTTGTCAAAATTGTGTACATACAGACATACATAAATTTGTATTTCGTACATGAACAGTTTGTGACAAACGCGAAAGTAATCTGAGAAACTTTGCCCTTTTATATATATATATATATATATATATATATATATAATGTCAACAGGGCCGACGGCTTTCCTGAGTAACCTTCGGAAGGCTTCCTCTGCCCGAAGGCTTTGACTGCTATTTCCTAATTAGGTGTCAATGACGTCGTAAAACCATTTTTTTTTTGTTTCTAATTATTTTCTTTTGTTTTCAGAACTGAGCTCAGAGTGTTCTTACTCTGTTATTGTGGTTCTTAATTTTGGTTATGTGTCCCTTTATGAAGCTCAACCAAATGATTTTTCAACTTGTTATGAATGGCACAGTGCCATTTATATAGGAGCCCATCATGAGATGCCAGTAATGTTTGATTCAATGACTCCTCCTTTCTAACCTATTATTTATTACTTGAAGCGTTCAGGAAACAAGATGCAAATCCTCCATCATTCAGAAATGCCCAAATTCGGTGATAAAATAAAAAACTTTTAGAATTTAACAGAAAATTTCTCAGATTAAAAATTAATGAAAGAATTCATTAGCCATCATTAATACTTTAAATTCATTCACATTCATTCACATTCATTCACTCTAAATATTATCCTTTATGTCCACTTCAAAAATGTGATTAGAAATAGACCTAATTTTATTTTGATTCTAAAATGTATCTGAAGATTACATTTGGTATTTGAAGGTATGAAAGTATACAGAAAGACTCAGTGGCGGCTCGTGACTAAAAAAATTCTAAGGGTGCTGTCTCTAAGAATGGGTTGAAATAATTACTGAAATAAAAGGATGAGCATTGAGCAATGAATAAAAGTTTCAAAAGTTATTGAAAAAGTTATTCAGTGAGCTCATCCTTATATTGTTCTTGATTATTTCAATTGTAAATAAAAATTTAGGGGTACTGCAGTTCCGCAGTGCCTACCGACGAGCCGCCACTGTAGAAAGTAATGTGGAAGTTTATTTCAATCCTTATTTTAAGCATATTTAAGCTTATTTATTTTATTATTATCAGAGGATTCTGCTGTCAAGCGTCTAACCATTCCTTCTACTTTCAATCTGTTAACAGCGTAGGGTGGTTCCGCTTCGGGAAGCTAAGTTGAAGTGCTCGTGTTCGTCCCCCTGCTTCTCTATCTTCTTAAGAAGCGCCTTTTTTCAACGCAAAGAAGGTAATGGGGGTTATTATTAAGCAATGGGCTCAGCCTACTGTGGTCTTGAGTGCCACCGCGCATCTGTTAACCCTCGGCGGGATACCCACTGACCTTTAAAACCATAACCTACTAAAACTTTACTCTTTAAAGCCCATTTCTATTATCATTTTTAAAGCAGACACACGAACAGTTCTTCGACTGTGTACTGCGAACCTCGTAAAAAAAAATTAGCACCCCAAAAATTTGCTGTAGATTAAAAAAAGAGACCTAATGGATGAAAAAAGAAAAAAAAAATTTGAGATCGTTCCAGAGTTTAATCCGTCTCATTTGAATTGTGTCTCACCTTCAGCAGGTGATAAATGACCACAAGGAAATGAGGTGGAAAGATTCATAGAATAAATTTTTTAGCCTAACCGAGGATGCCTGAAAAGCCTCAAAGAAAATAAAGCCAAAAGCACTTAGCATTAATGAATCTCTGAATCATTGTGTTGCAACATTTTTAATTGGACGCTGTACAAGTAATTAAAACTTTAATTAATGATTAAAAATTAATTAAAACAAAGTGTAATTATCATTTGTCATATCAAATTTATATCATTAATCTTCGGTAGTAAATTCCATTACAGTTTTTAAAACTACGATATTTTAAATGGCTGAAATGTATTGATTGAACTGAAATTAGTTTTTTCTCTTTTTCTGATGACTGCAATTTATCTTCGTAATAGTGGAATAAATGAACCCCTTATACACACCCACCTACATATATATATATATATATATATATATATATATATATATATATATATATATATATATATATATATATATATATATATAGTTGTATTATTTTTATATCGTTATTGAAGACAGTATTTTGTTTCGTTGATATCCAATTATTCCAGTTATATGAGGAGAACGTTACATATTCTCTCTCTCTCTCTCTTTCTCTCTCTCTCTCTCTCTCTCTCTCTCTCTCATTATTAATGTTATTCATAGTTTCATACTTTCCTTCGCTGCAGACGGACTGCATTCTCTGAAAAAACAACAACTTTGTATGCCTTCTATAATCGTTCGCCTGGTGGCCCTTCTCTCCTTGCCCAAACGCGTGCCACTTCGCTCTTTCGACAAACAACTGCACGAAAGCCTTCAAACCGGTGCTAACACTTTGTTTTGATAACTTTGGCGGAGGTGACTGGCAATCAAGGGCCGCCTTCATCCCTCCATTGTGATTGTTTGGCCAAAGAGGCTTAACGCAGATGACAATTCGTTGCCAGAATACTCCGAATGCATAGAGATGTCAGTTAGACTTTATTTGGTCCCTCAAAACCTTCAAAACTCCCTCAATGGAGAGAAGAGATCTGTCTCTCAAGCCGAGATCTGTCTCTCAAGCCGAGATCTGTCTCTCAAGCGCTGTATAACAGTTGGTTTAGCGACGGGATTTCCTTTCTCGACCGTACATTAACCATAATAGGAAATTCAATTTTTTCACATTGCAATTTCCTTGATGAGAAAAACCTTTAAGTGCATCAAACAAACCCTCTTTCACGATGGTTATATATATATATATATATATATATATATATATATATATATACAGGGTGTTCCATAAGTCCGGTCTCATAGGAGAATTTATTTTAATTTAAATTTACAAAAATAATACATTGGGACTAAAACAAATGCTCAAACTGGTGTCTTGTTTCGGGACCTTCTTTTTTTTTGTTGCAAAATAGTTACACGAGTGTAACTCACTTTCATATTAGCCACTACGCGTTATTCTACCTGCAACAAAAAAAAAAGGTTCCAATGTATTACTTTTGTAAATTTTCTTACAAGACCGGACTTATGGGACACCCTGCATATACAGGGCGTCCCAAAAAAATGTATACACACTTTAAATAATTATAAAGGCAGTGTTTATTAAAATACATTTCATTTTCAAAATGTAATAGAATCTACAGACATTATTTAATTGTTTTGTCAACGCCTGTTTTCAAACTGACGTCCGTTCTGGTCCAGGCACTGCTGATAACGCGAAGCAATGGAATCGCAAACATCACGAAACATTTCGTTTGGTATTTGTGTGCATTCTCGTTCAATGGCTGCTCTCAATTCAGCGACTGTTGCAGGTTTTATAGCGTAGACTTTGTCTTTTAAGTATCCCCATAAAAAAAGTCTAGTGGTGTGAGGTCTGGTGAACGCGGAGGGTATTCTACGAAACCCCTTCGTCCAATCCACATCCACATCGTGCCAAGTACCACTCGCAATACTCCACTCTTCGGTCCGGATCATCTTCATTAATAGCATGGACTAATCTTGGAATGTAACTTTTCCATTGACAGCGCTTCAAAATGCGTTGGACAGACCATTCTGAAATTCCTACCTCACGACTCGCTTGCCGCACAGATTTTCTTGGACTTTGGTGATACGTTTCCAGTACTCTTTCTTGCTTTGTGGGGCTTGTCGATGTCCGTGGTCTTCCGGAACGCTTCTTGGACATTCTGAACAGTTCCATCGGCTTCAAACTTATCTCTAATTCGAGTGATGGTAAGTCGCGTTGGTGGATCTGTTTGAAACTCCCTCCTAAACTGTCTTTGCACTTCAACTGCGTTTTCACACTTCCAGTAGCATTTTAGAATGAATTTCCTTTGTTCAAAGCTTAGTCTGACTGCCATTATTAATTCTAATGGGTTTAACTTGGAAAGAAAGAAACATCAATTGAGCTATCAGCTGTTAAAGTGTGTATACATTTTTTTGGGACGCCCTGTATATACTATACAGTACACACACACACACACATACACACACAAAATACTAATATCATCCCTTTATTAATTTTTAATGACATACTAAATAATGAATATTGATATTAATTCTTTGAAATATTAAAGTGAATATTTTAGTTTCAATTTGAAAGATTTTTTTGTCTTTTTAAAATTAATAAAACAAAAATTTCTGTTCAAAATTAACGACACCAAATTTGGCAATTTCATTCATTCATTTTTGAAAAGTTAAATTTTCTTTCAATATTTTCATAAATATTTCAAAGTTTGCATAAATAAAATTATGTTCAAGCTTTCAAAACATGAACAAAAATATATTATATATATATATATATATATATATATGAGTTGCAATCAATAAATAAATGCACAGATTTTTACTGACTGTGTTTGCAATGAAACAATTCGGGCATTTATTGAGTGCACCATATATATATATATATATATACACACACACACACACACACACACATATATATATATATATATATATATATACTGTATATATATATTGTTTTTATTGGGGTTGTTTAACCGCAACATCTAAGGTCATGTGATGGAGGGGGCCTACAGCTTTACGCGGGATCCGAACGACTGGTCGCTACATAATTTGGGCGCGGAGGACGGTCTCCCATGCAACTACTACCCAGACCCAATGTCGCTTAACTTCGCTAATCTCCCCGGGAAGCGGTGTTACGACATTGGCCACGACGTAGCCCACACACACACACACACACACACACACACACATATATATATATATTCTACAAGAAACGACAAATAATTTTGTTTCATGTAACTGTTATTAATAGTAATTTATGCATATTTTCTGTTAAACCTTTTGTATAAAATGTCTAAAGTCAAAAGTGTTTTTTGACAAAAACAAGGTATTTTTCCACTTGCGATATTTTTTCAATGTTTGTACGACTCCACAATAGAATAAACAAGGTTTCCAAAATGGCGGCCAGAGACAATAGAGCAGAATTTTTAGGGGCCCAAGTTTTCGAAATGGATGTTATTATAACACATATCGAAAAATGTTTATGCGGGGAAAAGGAAAGTTAAAAAAAAAACATTTTTTTTCCTCCTGATTTTGTAAATTTTAAAGGTTTAAGAAAATATATTTGTAAGTTACTGCTCATAAACGTTATAAAAATAAAATTATTAAAGCTTTTTTTTTTAAATCGTATCTCTCTCTCTCTCTCTCTCTCTCTCTCTCTCTCTCTCTTTGGTTATTATTAAAATGGTTTTGTTTTTAAGTGAAAAACAAAAGTTAGGTAAAAGTTATCTCTAAATGGGAATTATGAATGGTGTTCAAAATATTAAAAATGCTCGATGTATACAGTCTCCATTCATTTTTGTCTATCTATCAATCTACTTATATCTATCAGTCCATTTGTTTGTCTGTCTCATCACACACACACACACACACACACACATAATATATATATATATATATATATATATATATATATATTGCAATGCGCTTCGATGGTGTAGTGGTTAGCGTCGCTGACTACGAATTCATCGGCGCCGGGATCGAAACCCGTTGACGGCAGGTGGTGCGCAGCAAACCCCAGCTGTTCATCCTTCCAAACAATAAAGAAATTGGTTGGTAGATAAATGGGTAGCTTAGTGTTTAAGACGCTGGGCTGCTGGTGGGGTGTGGTTCGGATTCCACGTTAAACTGTAGGTCTAAGGTGGAGTGACAAGCTTGACTTTCGTCAGAATGAACAATTAAGGCGGAAGCAAAACCAAAGTTAACCAAGATTATGGAGTCGAAAAAACGGACAACCCCTGGGACCCCTCAAGCACCCCGTGGAAATGCCCCGTGCACCCCTGGTTCAACAACCCCCTATTAAGCGTTAAATTATATAAAACAAAATAGTCCAATTAGCAATTATTATTTATATTATTTTATTATTGCACTGTAACAAAAATTGCAACGCTGTAATACTGTAACACGATAAAAAATGTAATACAGGGTGTTAAAAAATACTGTAACACGATAAAAAATGTAATACAGGGTGTTAAAAAAAAACGCAACCCGTTGGAGAATGCATATATCATTATAATCTAGTCCTTTTCTTTCTGTTTTGGATTACGTTTTTCTTAAATAAATAAAAAAAGGCAAATAAATACAAAATAAATATATTCACAATGACTTTAATGACGTCACAGTGATCTAAATTCAATGTCTAATTTTTATCTATTTGTTATTTGTTCGTTTGTGTATTTGATATTAATTAATACATTTCATTCGTCACTTATATATATATAATATAATATATATATTATATATATATATAAATAATTATATATATATTATTAATGATAACTACCTTATCTTTAATTAATTTGAGAGCCCAGTAAAGCCGATAGATAAGGGCCAAATTAAATAACTTAATAAGTTTAATTTCACAATTATTTATTTTATGTTAAAATTAGTGTAACAACTCTATATATATATATATATATATATATATATATATATATATATACTGACCCAGCTTTGATGGAACAGGGTACCAGATATATATATATCATGCTGACCCAGCTGTGGTGGGACATGGGTCCAGAAAAACGAAAATCGAAAATCCTGTCAGAATACGTGGCCCAAAACTCTCTTTTCCTCACGAGTGTAACTCACTCGCATATTAGCTATATTGCGTGTTATTCTACCTGCAACAAAATAAAGCTTCCAAAACAAGACATCAATTTGGACATTTGTTTTAGTTCTAATTTATTACTTTGTAAATTGAACTTAAAATAAATTTTCCTATGAGACCGAACTTATGGGACACCCTGTATATAAAGCCCCTGCGAGCCCCATTTGTGTAGTCTGGTAATGAAAATCTTTGTGAAGAAATATATAGAAAACGATTTTGGCAAGCAATCAGAGAGGAGGTCCCACTAATTCTTTGCAATAATAGGGAATTTGAGCCATTCTCAAAAAAGTAATATCCAAAATTAAGGACCGATCCTATTGATTACATACTTCATTCCAGATATATATATATATATATATATATATGTATGTATATATATATATATATATATATATATATATATATATTATATATATAATGGAAAAATGCTAAAAATATTTATAGGAAATGAGAAAATACATTAAAGAAATTGACGGTATATATATATATATATTACGTGATATATGCGCCTCGGTGGTGTAGTGGTTAGCGTTGCTGACTACGAATTCATCGGCCCGGGACCGAGACCCGGTGACGGCAGGCGGCGCGTAGCAAAATCCAGCTGTTCATCTTTCCACACAATAAAGAAAGTGGTTAGTAGATAAATGGGTACCCTGGGTAACCTCGTAGTTAAGACGCTGAGCTGTTGGTGGGGAGTGGTTCGGATTCCACGTTAAACTGTAGGTCTAAGGTGGAGTAACAAGCTTGACTTTCGTCAGAATGAACAATTCGGGCGGAAGCAAACCAAACCAAAGGTATATTATGACGGTTTCCGTTTCAAATAGCTTCGATTGGTTTTTTACCTCATGTTAGCATACTCAAAATAAAACCTTCTAAATTTAAAACCTATAACTTCTTTTTGAGGCTGCATTTTAGGGGAAGTTTTTCCCTCGTTTGGCTATGAACGCTTTTTGTCAGATGATATAATATAACTTCTTTCAATAATAGATAGTTTCTTCAGATAGATGAAATAGTTTTTGAAACTTCTTTTTAGGGTGATTTGAGAAAATAGAATATAATATTTGTGTGTGTAGAAAGTTGAGGGAAGGCTTTGTTTTCCGTGTAGATGTTTAGAGCCATCGCCCCCTGACTCTGTGGGTAACATCGTTTCTTCGTAAACGAAGTAAAGACACTGAGGTCAGTGGTTCGAATCCTGATGGCACTGTTAATAATAATAATGCAAGAGTTAACGCGTTGTAACGCGTTCGTCTCGCTGAACGTTATGCTAGTTTCTAGCTGTTTTGACTGATTATTCCTAAGTTCAACGGACTTTATAGAATAAAAACACTCATTTATATTTTAATTTGCAGCTAAATGAATCGAGAACCAAGACAGAACACGAGTAGAATCTGCATGAATCGCCATCATTGGCTTTCAGTAGTATTTTTTAATTTTATTTTTTTAGCCGAGCGTTTTCAAATTAGCGTTAAAAATTTTAACTGTTCCATTAAAATTTTAGCCATTATTTTAGTATGAAAATACTAATTTTCAGCGTTTAATACCTTTCATGCCGTATGGGCGCAAATGAGACCATCAAATTTTATGAGATTTTAGTCATTCTGGAGAAACACAAGTGGTTTTTTGTGGCATGAAAAGTAAACGAAAATCAGGTATGAAAGGGTTAATACCTTTCAGCAAGATTCAACGATCGATTCCTTTATAAATGTATCTCTTCCGTCCATTTCTTGTTCAGTTCTATAACGTTAGAAAGTGTCTTGAAATTTGCAATTAATATTAAATGAGTAAAGGGAGGAGGGGGAGGGGCTGAAATTGACACTACGCTCAGGCTAACTAATGCGGCGCATTGTGCTAACTACTGGTTTATTAATTATTACCAATACCATCGGGATTCGAACACCTAACCTCGGTGTCTTCATTTCGCTTATATAGCGAAACGGTGTTACTCACTTAGCTACTGACGCTGACGGCAATTGCAATTGCTTAGAATGTTTCCATGGAAAATACTTACAAGGTCGTTAAACTGACATCTTTTTCATATAGAATAAACGCACATACACTAACTAGTATCACTGTTCACATGCAAAAATCATTAAATGTCTTTTACCTTCCCTCTCTCTCTCTCTCTCTCTCTCTCTCTTCTCTCTCTCTCTCTATTATATATATATATATATATATATATATATATATATATATATATATATTGTTGAAACAAATAAAAATGACATTAAAGTCTCCACGAGCCAAAGCAAATTTTACTTGTATCTAATTTGTAAAACATTGTCATATTTTTGCTGCTTTGAAAATTTTTTCAGTAAAATTTTTAACGTTATCAAAACACATTTAGTGGATAATTTTAATTAAAATTGTTATTTCATCTTCAGTGAGAGAGAACTCTTTTGCATAACGTTTTAGTAATGTCCCCCCATTATATGTAGCGAAAAAGCCAATTTTAGTTATACTTATATTAATGAGCATTTCCTCCGCATATTGGGTGTTCGTAACAAACGCTTTAGAACGTTTTATTATATATAAAACAGTGTATGAACGGGCCATTGTTTGCTGGGTTTTTGCGTCGTACAATTAATATTATTTGAAATTATATAATTTCACACAAAAAATGTTATAATTTAATGTAAAAAAATGTAATTAATTCGCAATTTTATGTTATTTCAAATCACTTAAAATCATCGTTCATGAATAAAACTTTTGTACAAAATCCATAATCGAAGTATCGCACCTGTTTATAATTTCTGAGATTAAAATTATTCATTTGAGATAAATAAATTTATTTTTCTAAATTTATTAGTAAAATTTCTGCCTGAAACGTCATCATATACAATTTTTGTAATTATTTGAACGTATAATACGCCAAAATAATCGCAAAAGTGGACTGTCTTACGTCACAATTCAGTATTATTTAATGGAAAATCTATATAGAGCACATTAGTAATGGTAAATGAAGCCAAGTTATTAAGGAAACATTTCATTTCTATGTTTTGAGGATTCGAAAACTGAATGAAAACGTGGACTTAAAATGAAAACAAGTACAGGGTGTTCAAAAAGAAACGCAACCCGAAACAGGAAGAAGAGAGTTAAGTTACAATGATATATACGCATTATCCAATAGGTTGCGTTTCTTTTTGAACACTCTGTATTATATTCGATCAGAAACAATAAGAAAATTGAATATTAAAAATGTATACTAATTTCGATAATCCTTCGCATCATCTCATCAAAGTCACACGAGGGAATACATAAAACAAAGGCAAGACTAATGACCAAAATGGCAGTATAAGAAGTAAAAACCTAAATTTTATCAATTAACTTCCCATCATTGCAGTCATATGTGGGAATACATAAAAAAAGTACAGTGACAAAGCTAATGGTGTAATAACACAGTGTATGGAAGAAGAAAATTCATTTCATTAATTAACCACAGTTCCTGCGAAGAAACTACGTAAAAATGCAAAGGCAAAGCTAATGGCGGCAAAGGAAGATAAAATTATAGCTGAAGAGTTTTGAATTTTTAAAAACTTTGATTAGATAAGAAAGAAAATAAGAAGACATTTTGGGGGTGACAATTCTGAAACCAAAGTTTTGAGACACCATCTTGTGAACCATTTTTAAATATACGAGAAAATTATTCCGTCAAAATACTTTAAAATTTAATAAAGAAACGCTAAAAATTAAAAAAAAAATTTTAACTTGACTTTTAAAAGTTGAATGTTTTCCGTATTGGAAATATGAATAAAATATTACTTTTTAATAATTATAAGGTATATGCGTTGCTAATGTTAAGAAATTTAGGGTTATGGAAAAAATATAACATATGTACAGTGCAATTTATTACAAGTTTTTAAACACACACACACACACACACACCACACACACACACACACCACACTCTGTGTATATATGTGTATTATATATATGGAAATGATACGCATCGGCATGCATAACTTTACAGATGCAAATGGCCTCTACTTGGATTCAAACCAAAGACCCTTGACTAGGAGTCGCGGGCGTTGTCGTAGGTCCTGAGCTCAAATCCTGGTGGAAAAAAATACAGTATATACGATATATATATATATATATATATATATATATATATATATATATATATATATATATATATATATGATGAATTTTACAATTAAATATATGAAATTAATAAATGTGACACCTGATGAGGTGTTTCAATACATGAAAGACCTTGAAATCGCTTTTTTAATTTTCGTTGTGGGTGTGTACAAGTAATATATTATATATATATTACTAGAACGCCCGCTACGCCTTGCGCAGCAAAAACTCCCTGAAGCATAACCTAGGGGAGACTGGGAGGGGCGGGTGTGTTACTAAAACCTTCCCTGATTGTCCCTTAACGTGCATATTAAATTTGGTGCAGATTACCGTAGCCGTTTAGACGTATACAAACGAACATAGAACAGACAGACATAATCATCATTCTATATACAGGGTGTTTCAGGAGGAAAAGGCAATACTTCGGGAGGTGATAGTATCGGTCATTGCGAGAAAAAAGTTCATATGAACATGTGTCTAATTCTGAATGGTTACGGAGATAGAGCTGTTTGAATCTACAAATACAAAAGCATTGTTAATGGTAATCAAGAAAGAGAAACCAATTACTGTTTCTAACATTTAATGTTTTGGCATTTTGAATGGTGTCAGATACAGAAATGACAAATTTGTTACAGTTTACAATACGTTTTCGAAAATCCCACCGTCAACCTCAATGCACTTTGCAACTCGTGTGCGAAGATCGCGTGTTGTTCGTCTGAGTTGATCTTGACGTTCCTTTATGCGGGCAGCAGCATCCAAAATGCGCGCGAGCAATTCGTCTCGTGTATCCACCTTTCTTTTGTAAACTTGACTTTTCATCCACCCCCACAAACAATAATCTAACGGAGAGAGGTCTGGAGACCTTGGTGGCTATTGAATGGGATCACCGCGGGGGAAGGAAGAGCTGCGCGCGCATCAGATTCAAACAGCTCTATCTCCGTAATCATTCAGAATTAGTCACATGTTCATATGAACTTTTTCTCACAATGACCGATACTATCATCTCCCGAAGTATTGACCTTTCCTCCTGAAACACCCTGTATATATATACCGTATATACTCGTGTATAGGTCGAGTTTTTAAGACTGAATTCTTAGGCAAAAATTAGGGGGTCGACCTATATAAGAGTAACATTTTCGTGGGGTTGAAATCCGTGCAAGATGGGGAGGGCTAGGAGATACTCTTGGCTTCAGACATGGAAAATATTTACCATTTAGTACCAGTAAACAATGAAAACATAAAATATGTACCAATTACTAAAATGACCAAATATGTACCAATTATTAAAATTACAGAATGGTAGCACAGGAAGATATAAAACATAAAATTAATAAATTTTTAAAAGTTAATTTATAGAAAGATAAAATATGGTGCTTTATTACCCTAATTTGTTGTTCCACTACCCTCAACAACTGGGGTCGACCTATACACGAGGAATATGATAAATTAATGATTTCTTGGCCAAAAATCAAGGGTCGACCTATACACGAGATCGACCTATACTCGGGTATTATATATATATATATATATATAAGATATGGAAAAAAACCTACTGAAATTATAACTAAATGCTAAAAGTAGCCCTTTTCCCCTTCGTGTATTCTTTTTATTTTGGCGTAACTCTTATTATCATCAAAATGGCGTCATTAAATAAAATAATTAAAAGGTTAAAACATTTTAACTTTTCAACTCATTTCCCTTATTTCATGGCGTCTTTTTAATTATTTCTAAGACGGTATTTTGTTTTCTTTTCGTGGAGACAAATTTACGGTGTTGGTGTTGCTGTAGATGTAATTCTGTTTCTTAAATTCAACTGTAATTTTTTTTCTGTAATTATGACGTTGATAATATATATATATATATTATATATATATATATATATATATATATATATTATAACTGCAATGACCGCGCAGAGACGTTCCTTAACACTTATGTCGTTTCTATTCATATATATATATATATATATATATATATATATATATATTATATATATATATATATATATTATATATATATATATTATATATATATTAGCATGATATACCATATATGTAATTTCATATATAATACATATGCATATACATACATATATATGTATATGAGAGTTCCCTAAATATTTTCCACGGAAATTATTTCCAATACCTCGTGATTGATGCTGGCTTCAGGATAAGGATTAAGGTACGGCTCTCTATGAAGTTCGTAAGAGGGTTATTGAGAGAAGGAGATGGTGAAAGGGAGAGAGAGAAGAGAGAGAGAGAGAGAGAGAGAGAGAGAGAGAGAAGGGAGATGTTTTAAAAATGGAAATGAAAAAGACAAATGGAAAAAGTAAGATAAATAAATTAAAATACTTACTATTAAATGGAATAATAGAATATAATATAATAGCATTACAGTAATGGACAAGTAAATAGATTAACAAAGAAAAAGAAATGTATAAAATGAAAAGAAATGAGAAAGAGGAAGAAAATTTTAGATTTTTGGAAATGAAAATTGCGTCCACTTCAGTTTTCTTTCAACGGTTCATAAAAACGTTTGTTTTACGACGACGAACGTGTACAAACGTACGAAAAATTCTTATTAATAGCGAAACAATTGAACTCTGAACACTGCGTATGCAAGTCATATATAACGCGAAGTACACGACGAAGAGACAAAACCTGAAGGCAATTTCAAAACTGAGCGAACGAAGAAGACTTTCACAGCGCAAAAACATAAGAAAATGTGTGAGAAAAAAAGAAAAAATCCATCTTTGAAAAGCGGGGTTACTGAGAGCTTAGGTGATGTTTCTATAAGAGGAGGAGTACCTTGTGAGGGGATTAGGGCTTCGAGAGTGCATGGAGGTACACCGTTTGGGGAGAACGAGGCTTCGATGGGGGGAATGTAGTAGAGAGGTGGGGAAAGTAATGAAAACCAGAAGAGTAAAACCGTAGAAAGACGTTCGAAAGAGGTTTATACCGTTTCGAGAGAGAAATATATTACGGGCAGCCATCTTATTTATCCTTCGATGTTGAAACATAAAGCGTCTCTCCCGTATTAACAGATGGGTTGAGTCCCTGGACGCTTATATTTTATTCATTATTGATGAGGATACTACATTTATTAAAGGTAACAACGCATCTTAGCTGCTGCAACGGTGACACCTTCTTCATTCCCGAGATCGAAAACAAATTATTTTCATCTGAAAAGAATTGAAAAGTATTGGAAATAATACTGTTCATCGTTATAATATATACTTATAATATTAACTTCATATAAACGCTGCTTCCAATATGTATCAATTCAGAAACAACTTCCAACTGATACATATTTTCATTTAATAATAATAATAAGAAGAAGAAGTAGTAGTAGCAGTAGCAATAATACTTTCTTTTAACTAAATTTAGCGAGGTTTCTAAATTTTGAAAGTTGATATGGATCTTACCATAAGAGAACAGGTGTGTAACAGAGATGAAAGAATAAGTAGAAAGTCTCTTTGTAGAATATAAATGAAGTCCCAAAGTATCCTAATGAATTGTTTCCAAAAGTTAATTTTCCTTTTTTCAAGTTATTTCGTCTGACTTTTTTTTTTTTCTCATTTTATATTATTTCGTGTACAGGGTGTTCACGAAAGAAACGCGACCCTTTGGAGAATGCATATATCATTGTAACCAACCCTTTTCTTTCTGTTTCAGGTTGCGTTTCTTTTTGAACACCCTGTATATAATAAATTCTTTCTATTATTAAATGCGAAGAAATGTAAAAAATATATATATTTATTATACCTGATAAATTACGTAATTAATAATTGAGAGACTAGGTCACCCAAGATGGGTGCACACACATTTCTACATTACTGTACAGTCTTTACAGCCACACCTACACTTTTCCTCGTAAGTGTATATATTGTAATGTATATAGTTGTAAATTTTGACTTGGTCCACAATCGATATGGACCGTGACTTATTTTTCGTGACAAGGTACTAGTACTGATGGATACCGTAATGAAATTGACTGGATTCTCTGGATCTGATATATTTGCATGTCGGTTATAAATAGATATAGAGTGTAACATATTTGTGGATAGTAGTCTATTATGACGTGATCCTCTGGATCCAGAGATTCTATCTTTAGTTTTAAATCGATAATTAATTAGTTTTGCTAATTGGTTGTTGCCAATGTACACAGTGTACAGGAAGTTGTTACATAAATTTCTTATGTTCTTGTGGTTCGGAACCCACGTAAAATTGTAGGTCCCCTCCGCCACCACGGAGGACATACACAATTACGAACACAGTTAGGTAGACCAGCCATGAGTGGATCCTAGGGTCTTTGTTGGTCTGAAACATTATCATTATAACATTATTATTTTAATTAATTAATTTAGCTGTTGTGACCCAGTTAACAGTTCATACATTTTACAGTAATTTCTTAAGTTAATTTGATATATAACATAAATTAACAAAATAAATAGATAACACAATTATTCTCCATAAATATTAACCAAAAATAGTCGATATTAACGAAAAAAAATGTTAAATTTATTAACGAAATAATAGATAACACAATTATTCTCCAGAAATATTAGCCAAAAATAGTCAATCTTAACTAAAAAAAAATGTTAAATTTATTATTTTAACATTGTTATTGGTATAAAACGGAAAGGTAGAGAGAGCTATAAACGAAATAGACCATTTATCTCTCAGCGGCAGCCAGAAAATCTTAAACTAATTGCGTTTCTGTTTATATCTGTGTTTCGTATCGGAAATTATCTGGTTTGAAAGTTTGAGAGAGACAAGAAAGGGGAGCCTAACGGAGAGAAAGAGGAATTAGATGTTATTTTTCATCAGCAATTTTACAAAGAAAGAAAATATACCGTTGTCATAGTAACCGTTTTGAAAGTTTTTTCTTTACGTTCTATAAATATATAAAGTTAGTCCCCTAGGCTTGGAAGAAAAGAAAATATAAAATCAGTGTAAATAACATCTAAAGTCAACTTCTTATTGTAAACAACATGTACAAAGAAAAACAGCGTTACCATAGTAACATACATACCTACGCCTTATTTCGATTTTACACTCTCTCTACACCTTTTCACTGTTCTCTGTGTATCCATTCGACAAGAATAACTAATTCTTGACTTAAGACAAACACGCTACGAAGAATAAACAAACTTGGCCGAAGGTGTTTACACCCATTCATAAATTGAAAGAGGCAAAATTACCTACAATAACTGTTTGATTGTTTTCAAGGGAACTTGCGACGGAAATTAAACAAGACCTCGGATGTCAAACAATTTATATTCTATCGGTAAAATGTCTAAAATAAAGTTATAACTCATTTACCCTTTTTGTACAAGCATTTTTTTTTTTTTGTATAGCGATGTGTTAATTATATCTTGTTAAATTTTTGTTTTTGTAGACTTTCAATCTTGCTTCGTAAGAAAATGTGAAACTTAATTTTCATTGTTCAGTTTTCCTATAAAAAACTTTGGCCTTTCATTACCTTAACTGTTTTGTCCTTTAGGATTATTTATTAGGTTTATTAAGTTTAGGTTTATTTATTATTATTATTATTATTATTATTATTATTATTATTATTATACATACATTGTAAAAATTAAAGGAGATTTTGGATCACCTGAAGATCAGGGCCCCCAGCCTCAATTACCAAATGATATCTTCGTTAAAACTAACTAAAATATCACGACTTAACCTAACCAATCGTCAAGGGCGTACAGTTGACCTAACCGGGCATTCAATTTAATTTATTATTATATTTGGTACTGTAAAGTAAAAAACAAGAATACATGGGGTCCCTGATCTTCAGGTGATCCGAGATTTTTCCCAGTAGTATGGTTGCATCTCCTTTGCCGCCAAATTTTAATGTAGTTATTATTTTTTGACATCATCGGAAAATATTACACTTCTAATGACATAAATTAAATTTCACTTTTAAGGGAAAAGTGTCCATTTTCCTTAAAAATAAGATTTAATTTACTCCATTACAAGTGTAATATTTTCTTATGATATCAAACAAATGACTACGCCGTAATTTAATGGCAGAAAAAAAAACCTTTAATTTTTAGTTTTGATTTCAGATTGAAAAAGTTTTTATATAAATTATTTAATTATTTAATTTATCAAAACTAAAATAAAATATGAAATATTAAAAAAAATTAGACTTTAATTTATAGTTAATTATAGTCTATTTCAGGGACGTTTAAAGAATTAAAAAAAAAAATGACTCACTTTTCAGATTCTGAAAAGGATTTTGATGTACAAGAATTCCGAATCTGAAGACCGATTTTTGGACTTCTGATTTTTAACTTCTACCTTTTAATTTTTAAATCTCTCTCTCTAATTTATTGCATATTTTAAATTTAATTTTTATCTAAAAAAATGAATAAATAAATAAAAAAAAAAAATATATATATATATATATACTTATTTATTTATTTATTTATTTATACATGAGGTGTTATCTTCATAATGTAAATATAGCGTACAAAACTAGCGAAATAATATTAATAATCAGTTAGGAAAACCAGAAACTGGCAGAGAGCTCAGGCCAACTAATGCGACCCATTATTCTAACTCCTGTATTATTATTATTACGAACATCATCGGGATTCGAACCTACGATCTCACTTCGCTTACAGTGAAACGGTGTTACCCACTGAAGGTATCATCCAACTCAATGTCATTCCTATTTCATTCCGGCTTTCCCACTTTGGCCCAGGTTAAGTTAACTTATGTTAGTTTAGGTTACGATACGTTAGGTTAGGTTATCCTTGGTTAGGTTAAGTTAGGTTAAATTAAGTTAGGTTAGGAAATTGGCGCCTTCCCATTTGGAGCCTTTACCGCGAATGGGACTGGAGTGATATTGCTCTCAAATCAAGCAAATCTTTACTCAAATATGGATTTTTCACTCTGTACATTTTCATTTGCGGACCAGTGATGGGAATTGGAATGACATTGATCGGGAAGTAATCCCGATGAGCTACACGAACACTAGCCAAAATGAATGTACGATAATTCTACGTACGAGACGATCAAAACATTTTATAAGGCGATGGCCAATTCGCTGTATTTTGTTATTCCGAAACTGTATTATTTTTAAGTTTTAAAGTTGTTGCATTTATATTTTCATTTAAAAAAAACTGTTCACATAAATAAATATGGAATAATATGAAATTCCTAATGTTAATTCAAATGAAACAGCGGTATAGAGGAACCTTTTTTTTTTTATATAATTCAGCAATTTAGTTTGACATTTCGTCCTAAAAACACGAATATATGATGGTAGGGCGGGTCGTACTCAGGTGACAACATGAATCTGAAGGAAATCTTACCATCAGGGGTGTCTAAATTATGTGTTTTTACATGGGGAATTCAAATATGAGCTTCTTTTTTGGATAGGATAACACTAACCTACATCATTTTGTATTTCTAAATTGCCAATTTTACCCTTTTGAACCCCTTTATAATATATTAAAAGATATAAGGTAAATCATTTATATTGACAAGGCCAAATCAACTTTACATATATTTATTAATAGGTGAACTGCATGTATATCACTGGATATAATTACAAAGATCATTCTTCTGACATCTTGAACTTTGCCAGGTTGCACAAATCCTGCTTTGACTCAGACTTGGACATCAGCTTCCCGCTGGTCTCCTGAGCCCTGATCCCTCCATCCCTCTTTTCCTGTGAGAAGTACTTAGCAGAAACCTCAGTCACCATTTTAACAACCCTCTCAATGCTGTGTGTGTGGCAAGGCCAGTTGCGCACCTCCATGGGGTGTTGATGAAGTTTTTCACATCTGAGGTGCTTAGAGAGCAGGTGAGAGGTGGCTCTGACACACCTTCTGACCAGCTGATCAAGTCACCGATGCTGGAAGCATCACAATTGATGTCAGGTGTCCTTCTGCTCCTAACAAGGAGTCCCAGTCCCCAGCTGAGTGTCAGGGTCCCCCTCTCCCCTGATGGCCAGGATTCTCTCCACCCCTTCAATCCTCTCCTTCTGATCCTCAGAGCAGAGTAGTGTTTGGAGGAGGACTTCACTGTGGGCATACCAAGCAGATCTTCTCACAGTTGGCATCACAATATCCAGCACCTCCTTTCTCTGGGACTTGAGGCAGTCCAGCTGAAGAGGATGTGCCTAGCCCTTCGATCCAGGAGTGCTTGACCTTCACGTTGAACCAACATGGGTAATACGAATGAATTCCACAATGAATTGCAAAATCTTCAGGTTCTTCCTTTAAGTCTGTGCTTTGACACCCAGAGCCGAAATCTGTTCGCTGTGGTGAGCCAGCGGCTGTGGTTTACTGGTCCTATCTCTAACAGAGCCAGCCCTGCAGGAAGTACTCCATCCCTGACTGCACAGACAATTTTATAGCCATAGTATTGATCAGTTGAGAGATCTTGAATGACCTTGTCAGGAAGCTTGATCAGTGGAGGGCCAACAGAGATTCGGGTGAAGTTTGGATTGATATCAGTCTGTAGCAGAATCAAGGAGCTTTCCTATTGGCCCGGATAATTTTTTGTCCGACAGAGTAGGGCCATCAAGGTCAACAATGAGATGGTGCAGGGAAGTTCAACAGTGTGCAGGTTGCACACCAACCAGACCAGCTTTCTCCCCAGGTGCAGCTCCAGCTTCCGCATTACTCCAGCTTTCACACCAGTGTTGACATTTGTTGAATCTCCTCCAATGGCCAACAAGGTCTTATCAAACCCCTCTCTTTCAGCCAGGCAAACAGGACCTTAGCAATCTTCTCCGCATGTGACTCCTCTTTAGTTGCTTTCTCTGGGGTAAAGTGGAACAGATAGTAGCTGCCAGGCTCACTAACAACACTATAGTGTTCTTCCTTGATCTTTGCGGGAAAAGATTGGTCACTGCCCTCAGCTTCCATCATCACATTGGTCAGGTCAATCCCCCCCTCCTCCCTGCACTTCTTCTCGAACTGTTCCCCAGCTCTCTCATCAACTTCTCCTGTGCTCTCTTGACCTTGCTCTTATCAATCACTTTACTTGTATTGTCTTCTGTGATTATTCCTGCGTCAATCAGAGCTGCTGTTGCTATCGCTGCAGTTGGCCTCAGCCAACCGTCAAAATATTTCATATACCAAACTGTATGATAATTACAATTAAGTGGAATGGCACACCTTTTTATTTGAGTATTTAATTATTATTATTATTATATGAATTACATTATATGTGTTTATATGAATTAGTTAGAACAATGCTCTATGAGAGATAACGTGAGCAGCCATGATAGAAAACGTGAGAAGACATATTCTGGGTAACTACAATAGTAAAATAATCAACAATTTAATAATAATCAACTGCAAAATGATGTAGGTTAGGGTTATCAGAATTAAATATTTTCTTCAGAATTGTGTTCCATACACCAAAATATGTCATTTGAACACCCCTCTCCATTGATTTAAAAAAAATGCATAGTATGACCCGCCCTAAATTATGATGGGGATTACATGAAGTCAGTAATATTTCACGAAGCCGACATTTTGAATTGTTTACGATAGTCTTAATGTAGTTCGGCTTTATACAAGTCGATCTTACATACAATGGTCGATTTTTTTCTTCTACACCACACTGTAAATACAATATGCTCGCCTGAAAAATGCATAATGCAAAATGGCAAATCTTTTTTGTTTACATAATAATAAACCTTAAAAAGAACAGGACAAGAATAACAAAGAAACATTTGATGTTAAAAATTCAAAGTTAAAAAAATATTTAGTGTCAGCTTTTAACATGTATACTGAGACCAGAATTTTCATCAAGATGTGGGAGATTATTTCACTGAACAAGTGTCCTCGGGTGATGACAATATTTCCATCAAACTTCGATGCTTGATGAAATACTTTTGGTAGAACTGATTCCTTGAAAATAATTTAACCGAAGTGGGTGCCGCCATCTATTGCAGGAAATGTCAATTAATACCATTTCAGTTTATTTTCACTAAGAGAGTGTAATTACATGCATATCAATTTTATGTTAATCAGGAACAACATACAAACAACAACTTAAATTTTAATCTCAGAATGCATAGTTTAATACGTACAGTGTTTCTGCTTATAATGATTTAGCGAGCATTATGCGAGTTATCTTGCAGTATTCTATGATATAAAGAGGAATTTCTGCATGGGATTCAGTTATCAGGATATTTACGTTCCTAACATACATTCTGCTTTGTTATACATTCTATACAATATACAATGTCGTTTTACACTTTCAATGTCACTCGTCGATGGCGTGGCACACGTGTTCGCCGTCATTTCGAGTATGCTAATGCACTTGTAATTTGGAAAAGATATCCTTTATTCTCTGTGTACATAAAATCTGGAGAAATACCAGGTACATTATTACATTTATGTACACGTAATATTTTAGTAACTACACTTTATGAAGAGGTATACAAAATCATTTCAAGGTCACGCACATATTATAATAGTAATGCGTATGCGTAGGTCACATTAATTAAATTTATACGAAACTGAAAGTAATAATGGCATTGTATAGACATTGTTCATGCCTTATTTCTTGTACAACCCTTTAAACAAGCATAGATTTCAGAAGGTGAAAGATGTAAGGTCCGGGAGACCAAACGGATACTTCAGGCAAAGATAAAATACAATTCCTATACAATAACGATGTACGTGAATTGGATCGATCTGGAATTAACTCGGATTCGATATTATTCCAGTTAAACGATTCAAGATTGGATTTAATTACGGTTAGTATGAGTCGATTAATTCCGGTTCGATTTAATTACGTTCTGTTTACCTCCGCGATCCCTATATAATATAACATATAACTTACACAATAGTTTCGTAGTTTTTGTTCTGAAACAACATTTCAAGCTCGGATGTATCTAAAATGTCAAATGTCAAATGTCAATTTAATAAACCTGTTATTATTCATTGACTTTTATTATCAAATCAAAACTACGATGAAACAACGAACGTGTCTATTTACTTTTGACAACCTTCTCTCTCTCTCTCTCTCTCTCTCTCTCTCTCTCTCTCTCTATATATATATATATATATATATATATGATGAATAAAACCACGAAGGAAAAAAGAAACACAAAGGGGTGCTCAAGCGCTCAAGTGCTCAGTGTTCCTGAGGATGTCATTAGACGAAAGCGCTTGAGCACCCCTTTGTGTTTCTTTTTTCCTTCGTGGTTTTATTCATCATAAATACTTTTCACGTGTCACTTTCGTGAAATAATTTTTCATATATATATATATATATATATAATTTTCTAAAATCAGTGTCTGTAATCTGAACGAGGTCTTCCCGCACCGTAAACTGATCGATGAGACCTAGAATCTTGAAAATCAACCAATCAGCTATTAAAGATTTTTCTTCTATAAAGTTTTCTAATGTGTTCCATTGAAAGGATACTAAAAATTTTTTATTATAAAGCTAATTTGTGATACTTATTGTAAATATTTGTCTATATATCATACATTACAACCACTTATGTATAACTTACATTGAAATTGTTAATATCAGTCTTATCATTTGCATTAAAAGTAAAAAAAAATTATTTCTAACATGGAAATTATCAGCTTGTTTGTTAATTATTTTATCTTAAAATTAATTATTTTATCTTAAAAATTAATTATTTTATCTTAAAAATTAATTATTTTATCTTAAAATTAATTATTTTATCTTAAAATTAATTATTTTATCTTAAAATTAATTATTTTATCTTAAAAATTAATTATTTTATTTTAAAAATTAATTATTTTATCTTAAAAATTAATTATTTTATCTTAAAATTAATTATTTTATCTTAAAAATTAATTATTTTATCTTAAAAATTAATTATTTTATCTTAAAATTAATTATTTTATCTTAAAAATTAATTATTTTATCTTAAAAATTAATTATTTTATTTTAAAAAATTAATTATTTTATCTTAAAAATTAATTATTTTATCTTAAAATTAATTATTTTATCTTAAAAATTAATTATTTTATCTTAAAATTATATTATATCTTAAAAATTATTTATTTTATCTTAAAATTAATTATTTTATCTTAAAAATTAATTATTTTATCTTAAAATTAATTATTTTATCTTAAAAATTAATTATTTTATTTTAAAAATTAATTATTTTATCTTAAAAATTAATTATTTTATCTTAAACATAACACAGGTCTACAAAAAAACATTTTTTTTTCGTTGCCAAGGAAATTCGTACGAATTTAGGGTATTTTGGGGTTGCTGAATTCCAAAATGAAAGTAGTTTTTCCGATTTGGTTCTAGTTCTTGAGATAATGAATACCCTCAATTAATAGGAAACGTAACCATAACGCGTGCATATGGGAAACTACCGGAACATTCTAGATGGTGAGACCGAATAAAATGCCATTATGTATTTCATGTGTTTACTTTTGTATGATTTGAGACAATTTCAATGCGATTTGTAAGTAGGCTCCGCCTGAACATTAAATTTTTTGCATTTTTACGTGTTTCAATGGGGTACCAATTATCTCATAAATTAGAGCCAATCTAGCAAAACCGATGTCATATTCGGAATCAGCACCACAAAGTTACCCCAAAATCACTCTAATATGATTGGCAATAAAATGAGTGTTGACCAGTGTAATCCGTTTAATTCATTCTAATTAGTGATAATGAATGTTTTAAGTTATTTTAGTGCGAGAAATATGTCTCTTTTCAAATTGAAAATAAGACTACTTTAATAGTGAATAAAGTCAAATTTAACATTCTTAAATTATATATACATATGCACAGTATATATATATTATATATATATATTATATATATATATATATATATATATATATCATTTAGACTGTTTAACATAAGAATTACTTGTTAAATTCGAAATGTTAAGGTTTTCTTATCGTTCTTAACAGTACTTTTGTTTCTTTTATTCCTTTATGAAGTTGAGAGAACGCGATATTTAAATAAAAATTATACAATTCAAATTAAAAGTGAGAACGTTATAATAACGTTTGTTGCCTCCTTGTCTTCAACGTAATGCCAAATTAGCCAAATGTATGTGTACGTTTCGGAGTTTTTTCACCTTCTTCGTAATGGAAATGGTTATATGACCGAAGGGGACTTACAGCTTTACGTGGGATTCCAATTCAAGGATCGCTACATCATCTGAACGCGAAGGAAGGTCACCCATCCAACTACCCTCCAGACCCAATGTCGCTTAACTTCGCTGGTCTACGAGAAGCGGTGTGACGACATGGCCATGATATATCCCAGTTGCCATGACATATCCCATATGAAGTTGCGATTCAAATCGTGGTTCGGATTTCGAAACTATATCTCAAGCCTAGTGCTTGTTCGATAGTTTCGGCGAAAAAAGTTCGCCTATAAACACAAATTAAAAAAAAACCATGAAAACTTCTTATTTGATAATATTTTATTCTTTTTTTGTATATTTTATTCTTTTTGATAACTAATAAACCTTCAAAAATCAAACCTAACCTAAATCTAAATCTAAACCTAAACTTTACTAATTAGTAATTTTTTATGCTTTCGAGAAATTTTGTTTCTTGGCGAAATTCTTTGTCAAATTGTACGTGGTTGGGAGTTCATTTTAAACTGCCGTTCCCCATTTCCAAGAACGTAGAGCTAAAAGTTACATGAAAAATAACGGGCTAACGACATCTGATAAACTTGACACGAAGTGGACAAATTATTGTGGGTTAGAGTAAGTTAGGTTAGCATAGATTGGTTAGGTTACGCTAGGTTAGGTTGTTAGCAGAGGTTGGTTAGGTTAGCAAAAATTAGGTTACGCTAGGTTAAGCTGTTAGCAGAGGTTGGTTAGGTTAGCAAAAATTAGGTTACACTAGGTTAGGTTGTTAGCAGAGGTTGGTTAGGTTAGCAAAAATTAGGTTACGCTAGGTTAGGTTAGGTTGAATTGTTAGCATAGGTTGATTAGGTTACACTAGGTTGGGTTAGGTTAAGTTGTTAGCATAGGTAGGTTAGATTAGCAAAAGTTAGGTTACGTTAGTTTAGGTTAAGTTAACTTTTCTTTAGAGTGTCGATGTTATGGTCTTAATTCTCGATAGATTTGATGGATATAAGTCGAAAAATAAGTTAACGTAACATTAGGGACGTGTGAATATATCCAAAACTTGAAGGAAATGAAACACTATTTGCGAATGTATTGTTGGAGATTATTGCCCTGAGAATAAAAATTATAAAACATGCATACGTTTACGCATAAATGCACGTTTATCTCTTCATAGAAATACAATTTGTAATCATTAATTCCAAATGTATACAGACTTATACAGGGTGATTCACTCGTTGGTTGCCCCACAGTATCGCTAATATATCCGCTGGGGCTGCGAAAGAGTGAATCACCCTATAATTAAGGTTCTATCTTAATAATACAATAATTTATTCTTTGCGTATAGCTATCACAGAGAAAATGTGTGCTGCTCTACTCTGGAAAAGACTATGCAATCGAATATAAGTTATTCTTTGTATGTAGGTTAAAGGGTGGCCCAAAATTACCTAGTAAAAAGTTTTGTAAGTTTAGGGGTACCTAATTTACTAGGTAATTTTGGCCCAACCTATATATATATATATATATATATATATATATATATATATATATATATATTATATATATATATATGGACCTTTTCCAGTTTGTGTACCGTTTTTCATATGATTTATTTTTGAGAATATTTTTGTTAAAACTAACGAAAATATCACGACTTAACCTAACCAATTATCAAGGGCGTACAGTTGATCTATTATTAATTATAACATTGTTTGTTTCTGGAATAGTATTTACTATTTACTAATAGATCAACTGTAGCTCTTGATAATTGGTTAGGTTAAGTCGTGATATTTTCGTTAGTTTTAACAAAAATTCTCAAAAATAAATTATATGAAAAACGGTACACAAACTGGAAAAGGTCCATATATATGCAGTAGCGATTACAATGAAAAGGTCTCCTTTTTTATAATCGTAGATTATTAAGAAGGTTACTTCCTATTTAGTGCCATTCTCATTCCCATCCGCTGTCCGAAAATGGGAACGCTCGAAGTGAGAATTCGAAATTTGAAAAAAAATAGTTTCCGATTTTGAGAACTATCTCTTTTCAGATTCTCATTCTTGGATTTCTCACATTTGGGCGAAGAATGAAATGAGAATGACATTGAATGGGAAAAGACCCATTACGGGAAAAGGACAAAACTGTATAATCTCTAATATTTGGTCTATGTCATGGCTGCCAATTTTGTTGTAAACCCGCTTCCCGCTGCTCAACAAAATGAAACGACACTGGGTCTAGGTCAGTGGTTCGCAACCGGTGGACCATGGCCCACTTGTTTGTCTTTTAGCACTATGTTAATAAGTGTTAATAACAAAAATGTACTTATTGAACTTTATGTAAACATGATACCAGCTTAGCAACATGGAAAATGGGCCATGAGTTATTCAAATCAGCTCTAGTGGGCCGTCGCCTAAAAAAGTTGAGAACCACTGATCTTGATAGTTGTCCTCACCGTCCGGATTATGTAGCGACACTTAGATGACTCGGATCCCACGTAAAACTGTAAGTCCCCTCCGTCATACGATCTTACATGTTGGGAAAGAGGTTAAAGAACCCCCATCAAACAAAAAACCTTTCTAAAATGTAATTCTTTCAAAATTCAACTTTTATACCAACTTATTTGCATTGAAATATTATTCCACAAAGTCACGGATAAAGGACGATTTCGTGTATAAATAACATCCGATGTTCAAAAACTTCAAAACTTCTAAATGACATCAAAGAAATGATGTCATGCGATGATTGGTATAAAAATTCCTTCTTAAATTTAATGTTTTTTGAAAGTTTTTATTATCTATTTATGTTAAAATATTAGAATGAATTCAACTATTTTTTGCTTTCAGAATTCACATTCTCAAATGTTGTATATCCAACTTCGGTTAATTTTTAATTTAAGTTCTTTACTTTAGTTCCGTTCTTAAATTGCAGAAACAGCAATTAATTATCGGAAGTCCAGTATTAATACTATTTATTTCCGCCATGAACCCGAATGCGTATATATATATATATTATATAATATATATTAGATATATATATATATATATATATATATATATATAATATATATATATATATATATATATATATATATATATATATAATATATATATACTAATTGTTCTCATTTTATATATATAATACGAGAACAATTAGCTCCTATACTCGCTGACGAAACATAAAGATCCTGAAAACTAATTAGTGCGCTCTCTCTCCCTTATCCCCATCTTTCCCAACTCTCCCTCAACCCCTTTCTTCTCCAGATACCCCTCTTTTCTCTTCCCCCTTCCAGCAGATATTCCTTTCCCTCACCTTCCCTCAACTTCCCCTCATACTTCTTCGCTTTTCTCACTTTCTCTTTGAAAATTTTAATAAGGCCGAAGAGAATCTCGATTCAGAGGCGTTCATCCCGTCAAACGCACGAGATAGATCACTTTCTTACTATTAATTACATTTGCCTTCGCCCTAAATTAAACATTCAACGGAGATGCCTTATAGAAAGGCAGACGCCCAGAGAAGAGAGCATCAGAACCGGCGATTAAACCCGCTTTTCACTGTAGACGCTTATTCGTTCACGCGAGATGTTAATAATATAAATATAGATACGGAATAATACGCGGTATGCTGTGTGTATTTAAGCGCAGTTTATAATATATGCATGGGGGGGGGGATAAGAAGGGAAGTCGATACATACTGTGTATATATATATATATGGTTTTAGTTTGTGTGGGCATATTGTTGTTAGTATTACATATTTATACACTCTAAATGGCACCTGACGTTTGGTTATATTCTCGATATGAAACGTCTGCTCAAAATCGCATGATGAACTTCACTTTTTAAAATGAATAATAGCTGTTTTGAAAGGTTTACTTGATATTTTATATATATCTGAAAACGGTGCTTAAATGTTTCAGATATATAAAAGCGTAGAAATTAATATTTCATTCATATAATAAGTTAGTTTTCTTTTCTTTGAGCCAAGGGCCCTAGACGCATGCGCATTGGGATTAAAAATATTGTGAAATTGTGTCTCAGTTTACTTAGTGTTTATATGATATTTATAGGCTAGCTCGAATGGAGGAGAAAATAGTTATTATATTCATGTATTTATTTATTTATTCCACATAGGCTAAAATCTTCCAAGTGTCTTTTATGCATTTATTAATTATATTTATTCGTCTAGTCCTTGGCTAGTAAAGTCTTTGAAATTTAAGAACCAGCCTGGGATCACCTGAAGATCAGGGCCCACAGTCTTCTTTAGTTAGCCTTTATAAGGCTAACTAACGAAAATATCACGACCTAACCTAATCAATCGTTAGGTCAACTGTACGCCCTTGACGATTGGTTAGGTTAGGTCGTGATATTTTCGTTAGTTAGCTTTATAAAACTAACTAAAGAAGGCTGGGGGCCCTGATCTTCAGGTGATCCCCAGCCTGTAATCCTGAACCCTGAGCCTAGCCTTAGAACTAGGTCTCTTGATATACAGTATGCCAACCCTAGGCTCAATCTCTAAATTATACAGCTTATACCTGAGAAAATACACTGATAAATTAAAAAGAGTTTGGTTTGGTGCAACCAAAATGGGATCTTTTCCAAAATCCGGACCGTTCTTTATATCTAGAAAGTTATATTATTATTATGTGATTTTGCGTACTGAGTTCAAAAATCATTACATTTTTTGGAGAAATGAAAAATAAAAAAGTTACAGCAATTTTTATTACCATTATTTACATATATCGACCTAATACTGTATTATAAATAAAAATTGCTGTAACTTTTTTATTTTTCATTTCTCCAAAAAAAGAATAACTCTTTTGAACTCAGCACGCAAAACCACATAATGATAATGTAACTTTCTAGATATAAAGAACTGTCCTGATTTTGAAAAAGAGCCCCAAAATGAATCCAGAACTGAGAAGTAAAATATCTGAGGAAAAATTAGCTGAACTAAATATACAGGGTGTACACAAATTATCTTTACAACTTCTCTCTCAAATAAAAATATAAGGAAACAAAGTACACATACCGTTCTTTGCGCCATCTGTGAGGGAAAGTAATAAAGTTTCACATAACCTCAAACACACTCAACGTGGGCACCATTTGTCACACGTTAGACGTCCAAACGGTATTTCTTATTTCTTCGCTGAGGCGACAGTAACAACCACCAATTATCTGGATATGCTTGGGAACTACGTCTATCCACAGTTAGAAGAACTGCAGCCAAATGTGTTTTTCCAGCAAGATGGCGCACCACCACAATGGAGGGAGCTTGTTGGTACGAAATTCCCTTAACATGCATTTCCCAAATCGGTGGATTGGCCGTAGGGGGCCCATCTCTTGGCCGGCCAGATCACCAGACATAATACCCTGTGACTTTTTTCTATGGGGTTATGTAAAAGACTACGTATACACAACTCCAGTGGCCAACATCGACGATTTAAAGACCAGAATTGCTGCTGCTGTTGCGAGAGTTGACGTTAAAATGTTGCAGCGTACATGGATGGAAATAGAATACCGTTTGGACATCTTACGTGTGACAATTGGCACCCATGTTGAATGTGTTTGAGGTTACGTGAAACTTTATTACTTTCTCTCACAGATGGCGCAAAAACGGTATGTGTACCTCGTTTCCTAATAATTTTATTTGAGAGAGAAGTTGTAAAGCTAATTTGTGTACACCCTGTATATTCATTTGAAAAGCGTCCAATTAGAGGAGAACTAATTCGAATATTTAAAAGTGATAAGTAGCTTTGATAATGTAAATTACAGGAAGTTATTTGATAAGGATACAGAGTCAATTACAAGAAGAAATGGATATAAATTGAAAGCTGAAAGTTTTTAATAGTAATGTTGTGAAGCAATTCTTTCATAGAAACTTAAACTCTTTAAACTTATTTCATCGTTGGACATTTCATTGTTGGACATTTCATTGTTGGACATTTCATTGTTGGACATTTCATTGTTAGACATTTCATTGTTAGACATTTTATTGTTAGACATTTCATTGTTGGACATTTCATTGTTAGACATTTCATTGTTGGACATTTCATTGTTAGACATTTCATTGTTGGACATTTCATTGTTAGACATTTCATTGTTAGACATTTCATTGTTAGACATTTCATTAAACATTTTAGATTAGTCTTTACAATTGTTTAAAAAAATTGGGATCACCTGAAGATCAGGGCCCCCAGCCTTCTTCAGTTAGCTTTATAATGCTAACTAACGAAAATATCACGAGCTAACTTAACCAATCGTCAAGGGCGTACAGTTGACTTAACGATTGGTTAGGTTAGGTCGTGATATTTTCGTTAGTTAGCCTTATAAGGCTAACTAGAGAAGGCTGGGGGCCCTGATCTTCAGGTGATCCAAAAATTGGAACAATTTAGACATTTCAATTGAAGGTTTAATTACTGTGAAATGTTCAATGAATTACACATTTCAAAATCACCAAAACTGGGAGAATGAAACGTCTAACGAAACGTCTCCTTCCATTTAGAGTGCATCTTGTATGATTGTGTTTATATAATTATATATACACAGTATATATATATATTTTTTTTTTTCCTGGCGGCGCGCAAGAGTATGCAGTACCAACAACTTTTTTCAAAAAATAAAAAGATCTGTTATTTCCCCCACCCCACCCTAGGAGTCCGTCAAATTTGAGTAGCGGTACCTTTTTTCTAGAAAAAAGCACTCTCTCTCTCTCCTCTCTCTCTCTCTCTCTCTCTCTCTCTCTCTCTATATATATATATATATATATATATACACGGTGAACCAAAAGTAGGTGGACAGTAGGTTGAATACGGTTTGTGTTATATTATATTATAACTATGGTGTTCATTATAACTATGGTGTTTGTGTTTTATTATATTAAATATTATAACTAAATTTATTTAAATTTTATTTTGTATTATAGTATACAAAAAAATTAAATATGTATTCTCAAAATAAACGTTATCATTTACTGTCCACCTACATTTGGTTCACCCTATATATATATATATATATATATAGTTCGATTGCAATTACTAAAAGGAATATTATTTTTCAATTTTCAAAGTGACTCCTTTTTGAACAAGATTTCTGGGAACAGCTTATCATCATTATCAATCTCTTTCTTCTTTCATGTATATAATTAACGTGTGAATTATTTACACATGTTAAGTACAGAATGGTCACTTATAAAACGACGACGTAATAAGGAGTTACTTTTCACGCTGTCTTTTCAAGTACAGACACCTTTTTTTCATTATTTTCAATTGAACGTAACCTTTATTGTTAATTTCATTAAGTTAATATGTTTTTGTTATATGTACATGGATGTAATTGGTCTCTTAATTACTATCAAATTAGCTCTTTATTCCATAATAAATTTGAAAGTATTACGTGTTCCGTGACCAACCAACATTACTGTCCCTCTTAACTGTTCTAAAGAAAGAAATTACACATAAATTTTGAATACTTTAATCCATCAACTTTGGGCGAAAGTGGTTTTATTTACTTCGTTTTCTGTCGTATTTCATACATGGGTAACTTCACTAAAGCGAAGTTTCGACGTTAGCCCTTTTTTTTCGGATTTGGATACAGATCAAAATGGACTAGATTTGGAATTGAAGTCGCGTGTGATTTTAGTCTTCATAAACGATTCGCTAACGTCTATTTTTTATTTATTTGTAGCGTATAAAGATATATAAATAGACGATTGAAAATGTAGGCCAAAACAAACCACTCTATTGATTGTTTTGACTGTGCGTTAATTTGCCCTATATTTTCCAGGGATGACGTACCAGTAATATACTCGTAGGTGTAGGATTGAAGGTAGAGTATAGGAATAAATAAAGTATAGGTGTAAATAAATTTTCAACAAGGTAGAGATATAGGTATAGGCATTATAAAGGAGACATTACGTCATCAAAACACAAAAATTCTTTTTAAAAATAATATAAAAAAAGATCATAAAACAGATCTGTTCTTCCCACTAGGTTTTCCACCTTTAACTTTACTTCTTAGAAATTGGTTGGTTGGTTACTTAATGAGGATGATCTAATTAACAAAACTTTGTGTGCTTTAATTTACATTCTTGTATCATAGGTATAGGGTACAAGGTTAGGTATGGAAATTTTAGTACATGTAAGTACGGGGTGATCAAAAAGTTGCAGTGCACTGATTTTTTTTATTTTTTTTATAATTACGGTATACGTAGAACTTATAATGATAATAATAATGATAATAATAATGATAATAATAATAATAATAATAATAATGATAATAATAATAATAATAATAATAAATAAATAATGATAATATAATAAATAATAATAATTTTAATAAATTATAATAATCTGGAACAAAAATCAAATAAGCAAATTACAATCAGTGCACTGCAACTTTTTGATCACCCTGTATTTCATTTTGACGTACAGTGTACACGGGAAAATCTGTTATTTTAAAACACCAAAACACGTTCAGGTGACCTCATTTTGTTTGAATCAAGTAATGGTTAAAATATAATAATTCCTTTATTTAAAGTTACCAAATGTATCGTGTTGGTTTTATTTTGTTATAACAAAGAAAAATAACAACTTTAAAAAAAAAAAAAAAAAAAACACGTTCATTTGACCACATTCTTTTGGATAAAATAAAACAATGGTCGAGAGATAATAATTATTTTAATTAGTTACCCGAGGAAGTTTTGGGGCTTTACTTTATTATTGTAAAAAAATTATTTTGAATGCTTTATAAACACTAATAAATTATATTTGTGAACGATAACACAGCCATCCATAAATGCATCCATGAAGCCGCCCATAAAAGGACTAATATTAGTTCTTTATTTTCCAAATTGTGTTTTTTCTTTATTTTCTTTTAAATGAACAGTTTTTAAATGTAAAATATAAAATTTTTTACTTATAAAAATTATTTATTAAAATTTTAATACAAAGCAAAACTATATAAATACCCAATTTGTTACTCGTGTTTTGATTAAGTAATGTCGCCCTAATGTCTATACTCTATACCCATCTCTATACCTTGTTGAAAATTTATTTACACCTATACCTTTATTTATTCCTATATTGTACCTATAGTCCTACACTTATATACTGGTAGTACGCCATCCCTGGAAAGTCAGTATATAATAGTCAAATTAAAGTTAAGTAAAAAATTTTGATAAAAAAATGTTAGAAATATAAGTTAGACATTTTGATAACTGAAAACCTAAAATAATTTATATATAATTTAAATAAATATTTGTTTAAAACAAAGAAACATCCGCAGATTTTGCTCCATCAACTGAATATTTGTTTCTGAATATTTGTTTACTGCGACAAATTTTTGACAACAAAATTTATTTCGTTAATACGAAACAAAAATTAAGTGTCTGCAAAATAAAAGTATTTGTTACAACACATTTATTCTTGTTTGAATCAACAAAATATTTTTCTCGGTTTAGATATACAAATAAAAAGTACGGAAATGAACTAAGAGGGATATTCCTGATATTCCCAAATAATAGGGGAAAATGAATAATATATATATATATATATATATATACACAGTACATATATATATATATATATATATATATACACCTCGTTAACCTCGTTGCGTTTCCGTGCGTCGGTCTCTCTTCACACGAAGGTCAAGCTGTTGGCGGCCCCGCCTCTAGGCCTGGCTTGGTGGAGGAGAGAGTTGCTCTCTTGCGCTCTTCAACGCACATAGCCAGGTACACCCGGCTCATCTGGTACCGTCCTGACCCAGGCATCTAGTCTTCTCTTGAAGACTTCAACTTTGATCCCTGTAACGTTTTTGAGGTCCTTAGGAAGCTGGTTAAAAAGTCTTGGCCCCCCTGACAACCAAACTGTTTTCCTTCAGTGTTGAGGAGGTCCCTTGTCGGGCCTTTAATTTGGGAACACTACACATTCTGCCTTTTCTATTTTCCAGCGTTGTTTGGATGGTAATGGAGTTTAGTTTGAGGTTTGGTACCAGTTTTTCGATCATTTTCCATATGTAGATTATGGTATACCTCTCTCTTCTTCTTTCCAGCGAGTACAGATTTAGTTTACGTAGTCTTTCCCAGTAGTTGAATTCTTTGCAGCCATCAATCTTGGCTGTGAAATGTTTCTGCGTTTCTTCTAGTTTATTAATTTCGTCCGTTTTATATGGGGACGTCAAAACTGAGCAGTATTCAAGTTTTGGTATGATCAGTGTTCTCAGCAGGGGACTCATTATTGTCTTGTCCCTCCTTATGAACGTTCTTAGTACCTGTCCCGCGACTCTTTTTGCTTTGTTTATTGCTATCTGATTTGTGTCTCGAATTTGGCATCCTCGGTCACTATTACCCCCCAAGTCGACCGCTTTCGCGTTTCTCCGAATTTCCTGTCTATCTGGAGCATGATATGCAGTCTATTTAATTTCCTCATTTCTACCATATCTCAAGAGCTGAAATTTCTTAGTGTTAAAAGTCATAGTGTTGTCTTCTGACCATTTGTATATTTTGTTTGTGTCTCTCTGCAAGGCCTCCACTTCATTTGCATTGCTGATTTTTCTGCTGATCTTATAGATATATATATACACACACACACACACACACTGTATATCGCCTTTTGAAGCATCCGTTCATCTTTCCATTGTTAAAACCAACTTTCTTCATTAACTGAGGTGAATGCGATGCGTGTCCTTTTATCACAAAACTTTACGAAAGACAAAAAGAAGTCATCATTGGTCTCTTCCCACTCAATGTCATTCCCATTTCATTCTTCGTTCAAGAATGAGAAATCTGAAAGTGAAATCTCAAATGAAGCAATTTTCAAGTTGATCCATCCCTAATTCTACTGCAAGACTTCCCACTTAGAATTTTTTTTTTATGGAAAATACCCCTCGGGATTCCATTTGCGTCACACCCCTCTTTTTTACTATTCCCAAATTTGGAATACTAACTTTGACTATTCCCACTTATACGGTCTGAGGATGAAAATGGAAATAACACCGAGTAGGAAATAACCGTCTACATCACCTCCAACAAATAAGAGAATTGAATTACTAACCACAGTCAAGAATGGTTTAGTGCAAAACCTTTAGTAAAAACAGGTGAAAAGTCATTGTATTTAATGGATGCTTAGAAGAATAATATTGATAAAAAGATTTCACTGTATGTTCCCAATGACTGTCAATATTTTTAACTATGTCCAACTGACATCAGCGTGAATAGGTGAATTTATCTTAAATGAAAATGACTATCATTAATTGACAAAAACAGACTCGACTTACTATGTTTTTACTACAGTTCCACTATGAACTGTACCACAACTAAAGCAGAGGGACTATTCCCAATGTCCACCCAGGATCCCTTCAAATCACATGCTACAGATAAAAAAAAATCACTTAACCGGTCCAGTTGCATCATTACTGTATAGTTTCGGAAAAAAATTTACCTAGAAACAAAATGTCTAAAAAAATCATAAAAAATTACTAATTGGCAATATTCTGTTTTTGTTTTTGTTTTTTGCTTTATATGCAAAAATACACATTTGCGAAGAATGAGTTGGGCGGTGATTGGTTGATACTGACCAATCACGATTGTTTTTTTAAATGTTTAATGCATGCCCATAGGCACATGATCAAGGAAAGAGAAGTAGGAACAATAATTTAAGCTGTTCTGTGCAGTACGGGGTGTCCAGAAAATAATATCGGGGTTTTAAGGTTATGCCATTTAAAACACTGATATGGGTTACGTCATCGCCATGTCGCAACATCGCCTTCCGTCGATTAGCGAAATTTTTAGGTGACACTGCGTCTGGGTAGTAATTGGAAAGGTAACCATCCTCTGCGTCCAGATGATGTAGTAACCCGTGGTTCGGATCCCATCTGGCAAATGATTTTGTTTTTACGAAGGAAATTAAACAACTCTAAAACCACGCAAAACCTCGATATTATTATATGGGTATTTATTAAACCATACATAAGTTATAGTAACCCATAAATAACGAACTGTATATTAGCTTTTCCATTCAAGAGTAACAGGCAGAAACTTCTTGTCAACAATTAAGACAATTAAGTCACAATCCTTAACCCTTTACTGCCCAAAAGGACAAATTTGTAACCTTTCAAATACACGCATTCATTACTTAACCCTACAAAATATTTGGGCAGTAAAGGGTTAAACATACATACTCCAATACTTACTCTGGATAAGACTAATAAATTTTTTTATATCGATCTAGCCCCAATAATGAGTTCGGGTGGGAAGTGGGGGTGACGATCTTAGAGACACCGCACAACTTGATCTTACAGACACCGTCCAGCGGCCAGATTTATGTTTTCAGTGAGCAGTGATCCACTGATGGGGTATTAACACTCTAAATAGTACATTAATATAGGTTAACCTATCGAAACGAATTTATTATATACAGGGTGGGCCGAAAGTCTGGATCCATAGGAAAATATTTATTTTAATACATAAATTACAACAAATGGTAAATACTTAAAATGAATATCAACTTTAACTCGTAAATGCGTATCCGTGATACTGTACAGTGGTTCGTACTCCAGTATAAATACTCAAATACTTTTTTATTTCAGCCCAGAAATGGCTTCGAATCTAACAACAGAAGACCGGGTAGAACTTGTGTTCATGTACGCAAGACAGGGCGCTACACACAGAGAAGTTGCTACCGAATTCAATAGAAATCATCCTGATAAGCATCCAGTAACACATGCGACTGTTGGCAAGTTGTTTAAACGTTTCAAAGAAACAGGAAGTGTACATGATCGACGGCGTTCTGGTCGTCCAAAAACTGCAACTGATGAAAATACCTCTGCAATGGTATGTGAAACTTTAACGAATAGTCCAGTAAAGTCAAAAAGAAGATTATCAAATGAAACACGCATCTCGAGAACGTCAATTCGAAGAATTATTAAAAATCATAAATTCCATCCCTAAGTGTCTCGATGTCAGAGGCCGCCAATTTGAGCATTTGTTATAATTTGTTGTTTATACTGGAGTACGAACCACTGTACAGTATCACGGATACGCATTTACGAGTTAAAGTTGATATTCATTTTAAGTATTTACCATTTGTTGTAATTTATGTATTAAAATAAATATTTTCCTATGAATCCAGACTTTCGGCCCACCCTGTATATATATATATATATATATATATATATATATATTATATATATATATATATAATTATTATTATTATTATTATTATTATTATACGTATAAATGGGCAATTAAATGAAGTTAATGATCACTTGAAATGGTTAGTGAGAAGTCAACACTGCATGATCAATATTATCTACTCATTGTAAGTAATTTCTAGCATCGTGAGGTTATGGATAATATCACGAACCTTCCAGGGTTTTTCTAATTTTCAAATGCTTCTAGCGTTGCCTGTATATATATATATATATATATATATATATATATATATATATATATATATATATATATATATATATTATATATATATTATATAAGATAAATTGGGTTTGTTTGTTTTTTCCGATAGATACCAAACTTAAAACCTGGGCTTTCTCGTTTTTGGATGTGCGTGTATATAGGGAAAGCCCAGGTTTTAAGTTTAGTATTAATCGGAAAAAAACAAACAATTTGTCCTACGTACACTTTTAATCAGGACATAACACCCCCATCAAGAAAGCCATATTTTTTCCAATGTTTCTCCGCGCTCTTAGGATCGCCAGTCCGGAATGAATGGATGCCGAACTAGAAAAAATCAACAGTATTGGAAGTGATTTGTGTTACCAACCTGCTTTTTTGGAATCTTGTCTTAACAAGGCAAAACGAACTTTCTGTCGTGTGAATAATAATCCTCGCACTTTGTCGAAGAATATTTTAGTACTTCCATTTTTCCCAAGCTTTTTAGGCATTGCTAATGTACTTAAACTTTTGAACGTTAATGTAGTATTTTCATATGACAATATGGTGAAAAATATCATAGTAAAGAATAGTCCGACCAATAATTCAGGCATTATTAGTTGTAAACAGTGTGATTCCTTTTACATTAGACAGACGGAAAAGGATTTGAACACGCGTATAAAATAGCATCAATATTCCGTTAGAACGGAACAGTCGTCCACTGCCCTTTTTGTCCATTTGTCAGAGTTATCCCATTGTATTGATTGGAATAATGCTTCAGTTTTGTTTCACTCAAACAACATTGTTAATAGAAATATTCTTGAATCGGCCATTATTCAACTTACAAACAATTTCAACATTAGCCAGGGCCTTTTTTTCGCTTGATCCTGTTGCTTTGAATTCGTTCAGAACAGATTTAGACAAGAGGGGCAAAATGCTAAAACTCTGGTATCTTTTCCACATAAATTTGTATGCTCCTCCTATAATTTTTATATTTTATTTTTCCTTTATTTTTCCTTTTTCTCCAACTTGTTATTAATTTCAGTGTTCCTGAGGATGTCATTAGACGAAAGCGCTTGAGCACCATTCCGTGTTTTCTTTTTTCTTCGTGGTTATTTTCATCATATTGTGAGAGAGAGAGAGAGAGAGAGAGAGAGAGAGAGAGAGAGAGAGAGAGATATGAAGCGCAATTTGGGAAGAGCAATTAAACTAAAAATGTAAAAATTTGGCCATCGATATCTGACCAATATTCATTAAATAATGAAAAAAAAAAAAAAAAGTCGTGTGCATGGTGATAAATAAAGCGTCCTGCAGCCATGCGTTTTATCCACACGAAACGGCGTTGGCAACTGCATATTAAGTATATTGCAAACAGTGGAACAGCAAAATTGCATTTAGAAAACAATTAATAATTGATCTTGTAACAAATACAATTACTGCGTGCTTGTTAATTAGGTTCACTGTAAAGGCTTCATTGTTTAGATTGGCTAAAATTAACATTAGTTTCTCGACGTGATATCTAATCGACAACGTATTTGAGGTTGGATTAAACTAGATTAGGTTAGGTTAAGTTAGCTTGGGTTAAGTTGGGTTATGTTATTAGAGTGTTGCTAGAATGGCCCGGCCTTCTAATGGGTATAGGTCTAAAACAAAGCTGATGTATTTATAGGTATTTCCTATATAAATAGGACATATATATCAGAGTTTGTGTGTATGCTTGGCTACCTTACGTCATCGCAACATTATTTAGGATACATATAGAGGTCATGACGACACAAAAGTGCAGGGGGGGGCGACATTATCGGTGTCGCGATAGATTCAGATTTATTTTTTTATTCAAAATCAATAAATATCATCAAAGAATAGGACACAATGAAGGTTAAGCTTGGTTAAATTAGCTTTCGCTAAGTTAGGTTAAGTAAGTTGGGTTTAATTTAATTAATTCATTGAAATTAGGTTAAATATCAACAACCACAATTGAAAATGTGAAATGTCGCGGCTCTGTAAGGTAGCCAGACTTTTTTTTGTGTGTGTGTGTTATTTTTATATATAATACGTGTAAGTCCCTCCTTACAGGAAAAATGTACACGACTATCTATTTTACAAATAGATAAATATGGTTCTAGGAAAACTCGGTCCCGAAAACTCGGTCCCGGAAAACTCGGTCCCGAAAACTCGGTCCCGGAAAACTCGGTCCCAAGAAAACTCGGTCCCGGAAAACTCGGTCCCAAGAAAACTCGGTCCCAAGAAAATTGGGTACCATGAATGAAAACAATTAAATTAAACTTTATTCCAAAAGTAAAATGAGTATTCTCACATAACATAATATACAACCAACTAATTTTTAGGTAGATGGGTAAAACAGTGTCTTTTTGAAATTTTTCCAAAAAGTAGAGAAAAAACAAAAAGGAAAACGTAAAAAAACAAAAAAAAAGGTAAAATAAATAATAATAATAATAAAAAAGAAAAAAAATGAAATTGAAAACAAGAACAATAAAAAAATAAGAAAAGACAATAAAAAGTAAGAAAAGAAGATAAAATAAGTAAAAATGAAAAAAAAGAAAAATTTAAGCATCATATTTTAATAAAGCGATAATTTTGTTGAATCTTTTTCTTTTTTCAAATTCTTCTGTCACAATTTTGGTGCCGGTTTTTACATTATACAATATTACTTCAGTTACAGTTCTTGCATTTCTATTCTCCACTGGTACATTATAGATGGTTCCTTTATCTCTTCTTTAGTTAATATCTCATTATCCGTTAAAAATTTTTTCTTGGAAAATCTAGCCATATTTTAAAGGGGGGCTTTAAAAAATTGAAAAAGACACTGTTTTACCCATCTACCTAAAAATTAGTTTGTTCTATATTATGTTATGTGACCATACTCATTTTACTTTTGGAATAAAGTTTAATTTAATTGTTTTCATTCATGGTACCCAATTTCCCGGGACCGAGTTTTCCGGGACCGAGTTTTCTTGGGACCGAGTTTTCCGGGACCGAGTTTTCGGGACCGAGTTTTCTGGTCACCGATAAATATATATTTTCTTAAATATAAAATTGAGAAATGAAATCAAACTAAAAATTAAAAAAATATTACCGTTATTAATTAATTATTAATTAATAATTAATAATTATTATTAATTAATTATTAATTAATAATAAAACCAGCGTCCGTGGTTCAGTGACGCTTTCCCTAAAAGCGAAGTGATGACATTGAAATCGGCGGTTCGAATCGCGGTGGTGCCCGTTAATAATAAACTAAGAGCTAGAGTCAATAGCCAGCATTAGTCTAGCCTGAGCGGCGTGCCAGTTTCTGGCCCTCCTGACTGATTACTATTAATTAATAATAATTGAAAATCTTTAAAAATGCTACAAAATCGTTGGAATTGAACAGAAATTGATTTTCCATTCCCTCACTATACATGTACAGTATATATATATATATATATATATATATATATATATATATATGCTGTTCTTCAATATGTTAGTGTAATCGTGTGTTTCCAATAGTAACTGAAGAGTATTAGATTTTGGGAACACTTCTTTTAAGCAAATGATGGATATGTAAGATGAAGACATTCAAAGAAGCTCAATCTTAATACCAAACCCAGTCTTTCATGAAGATCGAAACAACCTTAACAGGGAGCGCGGAATATGAGGGGGCGAAAAAGTGAGAGAGTGAGTGTGAGAGAGAGAGAGAGAGAGAGAGAGAGAGAGAGAGAGGTAACAGGAATGAATTGTGAACGCAGAAGGAGGGAGTGCCAATACCTTTGATTTACTTCTATTGGATTGTGTCTCGTACGTCATACGAAAGTGCCAGGGAAGTGCCAGGGAATAGATGGAAAGCTATTCCTGCCCTAAGACTTAATAACTGAAGACATAACAAGAATTCCGCCTTTATAGATGGCTATTAAAAGCGGAAGAAATGTACCAAAGTTTTATTTATAAAGGTAATTTGGACTAAAACAGAATATACGTTTGTCGTAAACGCTTTGTATATAGCGACGAAGTATGAAGTTAAGTCCGTACGAATAAACTATATATAGCCTATCCCTGTATGAGTAAAGAAGCTTATATTCGTATCATTCGTAAAACTTTTCATGTTTTACTGTATAAATGTTTCTGACATAAAACGTTTTGGTATAATATATGAAAAGAAACGTATCATCCGCCACGCAGTAAACAAACAATCGAAAATAACGTAAAATTTATGTGTTTACGTTATTATTATTTCTTATGCAGAACACAGAGGCATTTTTTGCTTTCTATGCATACGAATTGTATAGCATTCCACGGCTTCTATCTACAAGTTTGGTTATTGAAAATATCGTAAATGTAATCATTTTCATTTCATTTTACTTCTTGAATTTTAAATATTCATAAATTTAACTTCAGGTTTTATATTGGTGGGAAATGTGAGTTTGTTTGCGTTCACACTTAAGGATACAGACCTATATAATATACAGATACATATATAAAATATGTATCTTTTGTTTAAAAGTATGTACTTTACATATATACTGTAACATCTGTATGTATCTCTGCAGTGGTAATTTCTCTTTATAGTGAATAACGGGGTAAAATTAAACCTTTACCCGAGTTAACACTTTTACTTGAAAAGACAGTTTTAATTTCAGGGTAATTTAAAACAATAATATTTAGGGATTGTTTAATATCCGTCCGCGGGATCCGAACTACGGGTCGCTACGTCATTTGAATACAGAGGACGGTCACTCATCTAACTCCTGAATAGATCCAGCATCGCTTATCCAAGCTGATCTAACCGGAAACGGTGTTGTAACATGGTCGCGACGTAGCCACTGTAATTTATAAACTCATTCCTAAGTACCTTTGGTTTGCTTCAGCCCGAATTGTTCATTCTGACGAAGGTCAAGCTTTTTACTCCACCTTAGACCTGCAGTTTAACGTGGAATCCGAACCACGCCCCACCAACAGCCCAGCGTCTTAACCACTAGGCTACCCAGGGTAACCATTTATCTACCAACCACTTTCTTTATTATGTGGAAGGATGAACAGCTGGGTTTTGCTGCGCGCAACCTGCCGTCACCGGGTCTCGATCCCGGTGCCGATGGATTCGTAGTCAGCGACGCTAACCACTACATCACCGAGGTGTTTCATCATTTATTATATAAATGATATTCAAAAGATTGATTTGTTATTCCATTTATACATCCGAGGTGCATAAGATAAAAGTTCCGATTAAAGTGTACTGTATATGTTTTGAATTTAGGAAAGCACTCATAGCAAACACCATCAATAGTGTGTGCGTATATATATATACTGTATATATATGAGACGCAAGGCCCTCGAATGAGAGAGTTTTCAAACTTCCATCTTTACTGGTAATAAAAGTTTCAGGTGCGATCAGTCCAAGTTTTTTTAAATCTGTATAGTTTGGAAGAGTTCGTCCAAGGACTTTGCATACACAGTACGTATCAAACATCGTTCACACTGTCATTCCGGCGAATATACTTTCAATTACATCTTGGTCAGTAGTAACTTTCATACTTTATTGGTTATTTTAACTGTGAACATTGCATAGTTCCCGTATCCGCAACATCTCGTCTTGTAGAAGTGACAACTGTAGCACAATACTGAGTTAGTGCATCAAATACTCTTGGAATCTTGTTTGCTCTTCTGCTGTAAAAGCTCCTTCCATATGATTCCTGTCTCTCTCTCTCTCTCTCTCTCTCTCTCTCTCTCTCTCTCTCTCTCTCTCTCTCTCTCTCTCTCTCTCTCTCTCGTCTTGCTCTTCTTGGAACAGTTTTTAGTTTGTACTGACTGTGTTTTGAACTCGGCGTGTGCTCATTTTATCCCTAAATGACCTCTTGCTTCTAATTTCAGTATTATCTTTGCTGTTATTTCTTTTATTAATGATCTGTAACTCTTGACGGTCAACCACATTTAAAGTACTAAACTGTATCTTCAAATAAATTTATTCCGTTCTTCACTACCCATTTATATAATGTTTATATAATAATAATAATAATAATAATAATAATAATAAATTATTTATTGTTCATTTTATATACTGTATGTACAAAGAACGTACGATAGATGTAATTTTAATATGTACAAAGAACGTACGATAGATGTAATTTTATATATGTACAAAGAACGTACGATAGATGTAATGTTATATATGTACAAAGAACGTACGACAGATGTAATTTTATATATGTACACAGAACGTATGATAGATGTAATTTTAAATATGTACAAAGAACGTACGATAGATGTAATTTAAAAATTTACAAAGAACGGACGATAGATGTAATTTTATATATGTACAAAGAACGTACGATAGATGTAATTTTATACATGTCAAAGAACGTACGATAGATGTAATTTTAAATATGTACAAAGAACGTACGATAGATGTAATTTTATATATGTACAAAGAACGTACGATAGATGTAATTTTATATATGTACAAAGAACGTACGATAGATGTAATTTTATATATGTACAAAGAACGTATGATAAATGGAACAAGAAATATATAAAAATAGATCAGTAAATAATTTTATATAACTATGTGATACATACGCAACATAGAACTTTCTTTTGCAAGTATATGTTATGCTTTATTGGCAGAATGGAGTTATTTAACAAATCTTTTTAGGCAACATACAACATAGAAATTATTTGCAGCAAGTTAAATGGGAGTAAAATGAGTAAAATAGCGTACAATTAAGTACAAAATACGATGGCTGTTAACACTAGATGCTGCATGAAATTGAGGTAGCCTTAAAAACCTGCATACGGACGTATAATATAAAATAATAATGTTTCCCTTATCTCTAAATTCGTGTTTAGAGATAAGGGAACTATTTCACATTTTTCTGGGAAGCTCTTTAGCGTATTAGAAGATACTTTTGTCGCTTGACTGAGGTTTTATTTACTCATTTTTGAGAAAGAACACATTACATAAGATATACATTACATCCATATAGCTTTACACATGTTAGAATTAGCGTTTAACCCCTTCACTACGATGACGAGACGAGTACGCGTTCGTCATGGTTCCTCCCGCGACGCGCTACGATGACGAGTATGCGTTCGTCATGACAATTGTTGGTTATTTAGAAGCAAATATTTCTCGTAGTGCGCTGCAAAGCTTCTTGTTTGATATTCGAAGTATGGACTGGGAGTTGATGATGTCATTATGAAAGAAAATCACGTGTCGCGAGTCGTTCAGAAAGGGTTAATTTTGTATTTTTTTTTTTAGTGACAAGTAGTTTAATTACAGTATTCTTATCTGAATATGGTGTTGGTTTTTCCGAAGGTTGTTGGGTCCATTGGAGCATAAAGGTCTAGTTGCATAACCTAGAATATACAAACAAACAAACAAAAATATTTACTCAGGAAAAGAATACAAAGTTACATAAAGTTTTAGAATATTTTTTCAACATTTTTCTGTACAATTTAGCAGAGCTGGGCACTTGCGGCATATTGCGGTACTGCGGTACTGCTGCACTACCAAACCGGTACCAAACCGGTACGCGGAAATTTGAATGCGGTAGCGGTACTGCGGTACTTTCAGCGATCCTTTGCGGTACTGCGTTATGGGGCCCGGGGTGGTAGTGCGGTGGTACCGCAAGTACCGCAGTACCGCAAAATATGCCGGCAAATGCCCAGCTCTGCAATTTAGATATCTGATATGCCATTGATATAGTCAGGTTTTAATATGAATATGCCGTTGGAAGCATACATTCTCTTTAGGCAAAATTGATGGAATTCAGTATTATTTATTATATAAAAGAGAAGTGAAAATGACAAGTAATAATAATAATAATAATAACAATAATAATAATAATAATAATAACCAAAATTAAAAATTTACAAAAGTTGTGTTTGATTATTTTACACAATTTTAAGTAAAATGATCAGTTTTATAATTAGTGTAAAATAAATGATATTTAATAAAAAAATTAGGACAAATTATGAAATTAAAAGTACTTAATGAAATTAACATATTAGATAGTTAATTATAAAATGGGAACTTAATTACTATGGCAATAATGGCAGTAGTGAACTTATATATCAGTAGGAGTTAATGAAGTACCTTTTCAATGCTTTGCAAAATACATTTAGTGATGAAGCCTGTCTGATGTTTATGGGAATTGCATTCCATACATCCGCTCCTTTGAAAGAGAGTACATTCCTGCAGTTTCCATTGTGTAAAATTTCTTGGGAGTCTAGTGTTATAATGATGTATTTGTTGGGTATGACTGCTATTTGAATATGTAATGTATGTTGAATTTTATCGATAACTTTGAACATACTGACAGCAACACTGAATTTGTATAAGTCATTTAGTTTGGAACATTGGGGAAGTATGACTTTATCTGTTATGATTATTTGAGAGGGTTCGCAGACATATTTTATTAATGACTTCTAAATGATGTTCTATATATTTGTTTCATCTACCCCATGTTGTATTTACCGCATGTTTCATCTATCCCCTGTTGTAATGCAATGTAATAAATATGTGTGAATGAAAGAATAAGACAGGATACAGTATAACTTGACAGTACAGTAGCACAGTATAACTTGACAGTACAGTAGCACAGTGTAACTTGATTTTCTGGTGTACGTGTTAGATTGTCTTGTGTCAAAACGGTGGTGTTGGGTTTGGAAAGTTAATATTTTGTTTTGAATGAGTTTTGGAGCAGTATTATTGACAATTTGATACAATGTTTAGTTGTAAATATATTAATTCGTGGAACGCTGTGTCAGTGCTCTTATTATGTTTGCTGGATTTATAGATTTCCAAATTATTCTATTTTGCATAACCACCAATGCTGAAATAAATATTGTCGTACACTTCCATAATCGCTAATGTAGTACTAGATGTGAGTATACTATAGTGTAGTACATATAATACAGGCCCGTAGCCAGCTTTTACCAAGAGAGGGCTCGAATTTTATGGTAATGTAGCAAAAGTGGAGTGAAAAGGTACAGAGAAGGAAGCCAGGGAACAATATGCTGTACACAAAGATCGTCAGGGCCTGGAGGGCGTCTAAACACTTTCCTTCATGCCTGAATCAGATCTTATTTTATATATATCACACACACTTGGTCATAAGTGAAGTAATTACACACAAATATCTGCAGCAGTGTTTACTTTTGACTATTAATAATAAGCTAAAGAAAATTTATTCCTTGGTTGGAAATGTATAAAAAAGTAGACTTAAAATAAAAGAAATTCTTCAATTCCCTTTTCAAAAAACTAAATATCACCAACATCTGTCATTCAAAGAGAAAATATTTTTTCCATAGGGGGGCTGGATCGAGCCCCCTCGAGCACCCCGATAGCTACGGGCTTGTATTACATGTAATACTGTACATTTCTAATGTCTAATCTTGCGGATGTGGTCGTTTCGCTGTCCAGGAAAAGCCTTTGCTTCCTGTTTCATCAATTTCAAAGATTTCTTACTGGAAAGAGTGGATTTTTGCAAACACGACTACTCTCCTGTCAGCTGGAGCCAACCATTTTGAGGAGGTTGATACTGTTTTACGACACACTCCAGCGGGAGGGCAGCCTCCGGCTATCATGGTTCTTTGATGCCATCAGATTCAGGTCTCCTTCTCGTCAAACTCGTGTGGTTGCCGTTGGCGCACCGGTTTCTCTACGTCAAAAGATATCACGTGCAGGCTTCTGTCGAGGGTCCCCTCATTTACCAAGCCCTGTTGACGGACGAGTGATGATAGGGACGCGACTGTGATATCTGGAAGTCTCTAGTTATGGATCTGCATGTAGGCGGCGGACGTAAGAGGCTCGTCTTACACTTGGACTGAGCCGTCCTAGTCAGGACCAAAATCGGGGAGGGGGCTAGAAAAGGTGCCCTAAACCTAGGCTGTCTCTTCTCCTACCTTGACAGACGTCATCCTCGCATTGAGGGATCACCTATGACGACGACATATAGTATATGTCCGAGTATTTTAAAGAGTATGCCATAAGATAGGAGAAGATTGTAGATAGGAGGAGGAGATTGTAAACACCTTTTTAAGAGGAGATTGTAGACATCAGTCGACAAGGGAAGTACTCCAGAGGGGATGTCAGGAACTCCCGTTTCTGGTGTTATTGTCCTCTTCAGCTGATCTTTTTCCGTGTCTCATCTATCCTGTGAGCAGTCCAGCATCCTTTCAAACACACGCTTCTCCCTATATTCTTCAGCACACATACATGCATCTTACACACTACACAATCTTTTCAGACTTTAGATAAAAAAAAAGAAAAATGGCATCAGTGAGCCTTGAATACCTTGTTTTTGGCTCTCTCTCCTTCTGCGGAGGGATCAATTTTTGCGGGCACCAGCCCTTAGCCCCCTCCTTCTTACATTAAAAAAGAAATATACTGTATCAAAGGCTTTAGCCAAGTCAAGTACAATAGTTATTGAAGTTTTTTGTTGTTCAAATTGCTTTGAAGTTCTTTTAATGTAGATACTGGTCGTGTGTTTTTGTTGGGAGCCAAATTGTTGTTTATGTATTATTTTTATTTCATATACTGTATACATATATATAAAAATAACTTTCTCAGAAATAATTTACTGATGGTTAATTGGGAGGACAGAGATATGGCAAAATATTGATATATATATATATATATAGTAGCATATTGTTCGACAAAATTACATATTACTTTTTTATACATGCATAATTACCCTAACTACCTGTTAGTAATTTGAAATAAAAATAATATTAATTAATATTATTTTTATTTCAAATAAAAATAAAATTACTTAATTAATATTATTTTTATTTCAAATAAAATAAAAATAATAAATAAAAATAATATTAATTATATAAACTTTGTAGAAAATAAATAGACTAAAAAATAAATTGATAAATTCTGAAGAGTTGAGATACGCGAGATATGATATTTATATAATCCTTATTTAAAAAAAAATTAATTATAATACAAAGACTATTACTGATATTATTAATATAGTAATTAATTCAGTTGGTCATGGACATTGCGCATGGTGCATCAATAGGAGTTAATGGAATAATTTAGTGATTTGCGAAATACGTTTAATGATGAGACCTGTCTGATATTCACAGGTATTGGCATTCTAGACATCTGTTTCTTTAAAGGAGAATGCATTTCCTGCAATTTCCATTGTATAATTTGGTTTGTGCATAAAGTAGCCGTGCAATCTGCTGTAATGATGACGTGTTTGATGCGGGATAATTGCTTTAGGAATAGGCGAAATATTGTAAGTTTTTAGTAACTTTTCAAAATAGGGTCTGACCTAGATAGCATAAACCCTGCTTAAGAGTAGTTACAACTAATAGATTTTCCGTTTCAGAGCCAGAGCAGAATGACACGCAAGAGAGGAACCCACCTCGGAGAAGGAGGAACTGCTATCCTGGAGCCCCTGTTGACGACATCACGGACTCTATAGACGAGTTTGGTAAGAATGCTGATCAAAATACGATATTTATACTGCATGTTGGGACAAACAATGTTAAGATTTCCAGGTCAGACGAGCGAAAAGAGAAATACAGGGTGTCCCTTAAATAGGTACCCATCTTTATTTATTAAAGACAACAAGTATACACAACTTTCCAGTTGAAACTTATATGGAACAGTTACAATAATATTTAAAGTGATTAAAGGTTTTAATAACATCGACGCCGAAAAATATTTCATCTTCGAGAGAACTCGCCGTAATGGTCTGAAATTAGTGAGTAAACATTTCAGTTCTAACGAAGTTAATCATTTCTTCAATCGTATAGCTAATTTGTAGTTTGGATTGCCAGCCAGCTTAGTTCAAAGTAACTCGGTCGAGCCCTTTAAAAAGATACTAGAGTAGATGCTTATCTTGCCTTAAACCTCCAGTTAGAAGCATTTGTTAATGCATAGAAGCATTGTAGAAATTTCGCTCGGATTCTGTCCTCCTTGTTTTAAAATTGTCACTTTATCCTTAAATTTCTCTCCTTTCTTTCAATCTCTCTCCTTTGCTTTGCTTTAAAATTTCACTTGTTTTTAAATTTTCTTCCATATTTTAACCTCCTTCGTAGTGACCAGCCGGTCTGTTGGTGTTTGGTGTCCTATGCGTGTCTTTGTATTTATTGATAACTGTGAATATTGACATCAACATTGAATTTGTATGACATTTAGCCGTACAATATTTAGCTCGGTAAACATTCTGGAAGTGTATCTCTGCATGTTCTCAATTCTCACTGAATGTTTGAGAGGGTTCGCTAGCATTTTTCATAGATGGCTTCCAAAAGATTTTTTTATATTCTTCTTTAAACTATCCCATGTTGGAATACAATAAGCGTAGGTGGAAGAATGAGTAATACAGATTGGAGAGTGCAATTTAAGGAATATATATACAGTATATACATAATTTTAAAAAATCTTAATAGAAATCTTGATATTTTGTGTCTGATATGCTGTAAGTGACGTTTGAAAGTTAATTTATCATCTAAGTTAATGCCAAACATTTTAACTTCGTTCACCCTTCCATGAACAATATTACTAATTTTTATTGACTAATTAGTATTCATATGTTTTAGTAATAAGCACATCAGAATACGGTGTCAGGTTTAGTTAAAAACAGTAAGGGCTCAAAAATAAACCCTTGTGGAATCCCCTATTTTAGTATGACTTTAACCTATCAAACATATTTCCTGTTATGACGTATATATATAAAGTTTATGCAGTAGTAATATTTCATGTGAAAATGTGTTATTTCTCTTCCGTGTGATGAAAGAAAAGATCATCGCAACTTAGAATGTTTGCTATACTGGCTTACCAATTATTTCCATGTCTCTGGTGGTTCGGAACCCACGTAAAATTGTAGGTCCCCTCCGCCACCACGGAGGACATGCGCAATACACAATTACGAACACAGTTAGGTAGACCAGCCATGAGTGGATCCTAGGGTCTTTAAATTTAATTCTTTAACTTGTAAAATTGTAATAGGCAAGAACTTACAATATATCATGTATTTTTCTTATATTTTATTCATGGAGATACATTTTAAATATCATAGAAACAAGTTCTCCCTTCTTTCGGAATTAATTTATTTATAATAAACATAGAATTGCTTTTATTAACTGAGAATCCTAATTGCAGTTTTCATATCCAGATTCGCACTTGTTTTTGCGAGTCTGTTAATTAAATATAGTAGTTTCGGGGGTCATTATCTTCATTTAACCTCTCACGAAACTGTAATCAGTACTGAAATTTTTGCTCATAAACACGGTTTATTAGTCATTTCAAAGGACCACTTCCGTCGTCCTTCTGGTTTCATTCATTCTCTTTGTTTTAAGACGGATTTATGTGCATATCTGTACATTTGGGTGAAAGTGCGTTTAAGTTTAGTCTTGTTGCTAAGATCTCAAAATACTTATTTTGACGCGGTTTCAGCTACTAATTAGAGAGACATTTTTTCTTGTTTTTATGGTGCTTTTTAACCTCCTTCGCAATATCTAAGGTCATATAAGGGAGGGGACCTACAGCTTTACGTGGAATCCGAACAATGGGTCACTACATCATCTGGACGCAGAGGACGGTCTTCCACCCAACTACTCTTCAGACCCAATGTCGCTTAACTTCGATGATCGACGGGAAACGGTGTTACAACACTAACCACGACGTAGCTCAATTAGAGTTGTATTATATAGCCACTGTTGATGAACATACTGTTGTGTTGTAATGAATTTTTGTTGCAGGTGTTGTTGTTGGTGATGCATACTGGTTTGTGATTTCTGGCGTTGTGTATGTTACTATGGTTGATGCATGCAGTAGGCCTATATGTTATATAATGACGACCCAGTAAGAACCCCCCCCCACAAAAAAAGAAAAAAATTATGATGAACTAATACGCACTTTCTTTCTTAAGGGTCTGATTATGTATTAAATATTCCCTTCCCCCTTTTAAAGTACCATTCCCCATTCATGATCGTGGTTATATAATAGTTGAAAAGCTAACGCTCAACACAGAGAGACATCAGGAGACAGAGAGAGATAAGGCCGAGACATCGAGGCCTCCGAAATTAATAATTTCTGAAAGACTACACCAGTACACCACTCTTAATGAAGATCGAGTAAGAACCATGGAGTTCGATCCTATTTACTATAAGAGTTAAATAAAACTTAATGTACATAGCAAATCTACCAAATTATTTAAACCTTTAACCCAATAAGAAAGGCGGTCTCTATTTGGATAATACCACTGGGAAGAGGTACGAAACAGCACAGAAGAGAGTACCAGTACCGATGGTAACAAATATAATCATGGTGAAGACAAAACACACCACCTCCAACGCGAAGAAAGACAAAAATAATTTTTTACATTATTTTTATTATTATATAGATATACACACACACACACCTTGGTTTACTTCTGCCCGAATTGTTCATCCTGACGAGAGTCGCTTCCCCACCTTAGAGCTATAGTTTAACGTGAAACACGAACCACAACCCAACCAGCCTAGTGTCTTAAAACCACTAGGCTACCCACGGCACCCATTAATCTATCAACTAGTTTTTTGTATGAACAGCTGGGTGAGCTTCGCGCCGCCTGTCATCGCCAGGAATCGAACCTGGGGCAGGTTGGTTCGTAGTCAGCGATGCTAACCACTACACCACTGAGGTGAGGACCATGGTGTAGTGGTTATCATATCTGACAGGCAATCGGAAGATCGGTTCGATCCCGGGTGGTTACCTCATTTTTTCATTTGTTCGTTCTCCCTCCTCATCTTACGCGGAATGTTCTCTATACAAGCGTCGTTCTTTGCGTTAATTATACTGCGTGTTCTTTGCAGTTGAAATATATATATATATATATATATATATATATATATATTATATATATATATATGTGTGTATATGTATATACTCTCCCTAAAACTTACAATTTTATTATCTTTATTTATACCCTTTATTCGATGATTTGTTGACATAAAATCGTATTTGGTGCAGGTATCGACTTCTTAATTTCGTGGATGAGTTCTTTTGATCGAGAGTGAGTACAGGTCACATACAGTGGCGCTCATAAGTACAGAGAAATATTTCAGTTATATTCGTCCTTATCTTTTGTACCACGCATAGGATAGTTAAGAAAAGATTACCGTTCGTTTGGAAAATTTAACAAATAAAAACTTTAGTTAACTCCAACATATACTGTAAAACATCAAAGAATTTGAGGAAAATAGAAAAAAAGTAAAAATGCAAAAGTTTTCGTACATACACTTACAAAATTATCTATTACTTTGTCTACTTTTTTGCTTGAATGACTTCAATGATTCGTTTTAGGTATTTTTCTACAAGGTTTCGACATCTCTTAGTAGAAATTTTATCCCATTCTTTTGAAGAAAATTGTCGCAATTCATTCAGATTTGAAGGGTTTCTCTTGCGGATCTTAAGTTCTCGAATAAAATGAGATCTGAGGTTTGACTGGGCCACTCGAGAAGCTTGAAATTCTTTGCTGAAGCCATTTCATGGTGCTCTGATGTTGGATTGTAAAAATTGAGGGTTTATTAATAAATATAAAATAATAGAATTTATAATACATACACGAAAAACATAAATAATTATAATTAACAAAAAATCTCATGAGGCCCCTAAGCCTAAAATAAATTTAGAAAATGGACGTGACTTCTGACACGAAAACAGCGAGACAAGTCTAAACACGTTCATACATGTTTCGGAACGAATTAATGTTCAACCAATTAGCATAAGGATAATAGTCACGCCTTCTTTTCATCCAATTACGTCAGTGGAAATAGATTAGTGTTAAGATAGTACTTGAGATAAATATTAAAACAATTTAATCTTGTCATATATGTCAAATAAGTTAATTAAATAATATAAATGAATTATGAACTTGTGAAACTCATAATATAATGTACGTAAAATTATTTGTAATTTCCAGTATTGGATGGAAAAGGAAAGTGAGATTCTTTTCCCAATACAAAGTGAAAACCCAAATTCTGATGGGGAAAAAGGCAGAGCGCAGCGCAAATGATTTAGTCAGTGCAGTCAATGGAGAAGAGCTTGACATGGAGAGACGGTTGTACACAGTTCATCAAAAGTTCCGACTTTGCCCTCCCTTGTCATTTTTTATTTTAAGTGTTCCATCGAGCCCGCGGGAAATGGGACCTACTTTGAAGATGAACTTAGTCCAGTAAGTGGAATACAATTCTCTCCTAGGACCTACTAGAAGAAAACTTTTTACAGGGCCTGAGCAGTGGCGTAGCTTGGGGTGGGGGCCTGAGGGGGCGACTGCCACCCGTGATCGGAAAAATATCTGGTCCAGTCGGAAATCTAGAACCGGTTGTAAAAAATGTTTGGCAATAAAGAGAGAGAGAGAGATACATTTCCCTGTGGCCAATTTTAAATTCAGCTTCTCATAATAATACATTATATTAATAGCATGGCTAAGCCTGTGACGTAGTGGCTTGAAAAAAGATATATTAGTCATGGAAAAGGTGCCAAATTTGTCCAGTCGGGAATTTATAACACATTTGCCCCCCCCTGAAAAAAGACCACGCTACACCACTGGGCCTAAGCCTATTCTTGAACCGATTTACCACAGACCTATTTTGTCACGCTCTAGGGTTTTATTCATGTCACGCACGAGGACTGTACCGTTTCTTTAGACCTACTTCATTCCCGATCAACGTTTATCCTCATTTGTTAATTGTATAATGTAAGTGTAATTTAATTTCACTTATGAGAAACAAGATTAAAAGTATAAAAACTTAATTGTCTTTCATAATAACAGTAAAAATTTATATTTGTGGTTTAAAGGTAAAAAACTTCTTAAGTGTTTTTATAACAACAGTTTCTAGGTGTAGTTTGGAAAGGAGAACGATAAACGATAATAGCCAGTTTAGGTAAAGTTGAAGTTTGATCGTAAAATGATACGAAGAAAACTAAATAAAAGACTACGCTACCATTTGTCGTGCCTTTAGAGTTTAGTGCTACGCTACTGTCCTAATTGTAGTGCGTTTAGTGACACGCTACCAACCTTATTGTTGTGTGTTACTTTCGTCAACAACCCAAAACTCTTCTCCTATCTTCCTATAACTCTTTCCATACTCGTGTGAATCAATAACAGATCTCTTAAGATCTGTAGATATCTCTTTACCACGACGACCCATTGCTTACTTATGACTCGTACAGTCATCCGTCTTCCATGAAGACTCGTAGAGAAAATTTTAGAATTCAGAATTGCCAACAGTCTCTAATCAATAAATAGCCAACTACTGATAAAAATTTTAAATTCTTCAGTTCTGAGCTGGACACACAAAGTATTAAATAATTTTGTAAGTAAATGTACAAAAACGTTTGGTATTTTAACTTTTTTATTTTCTTCAAATTCTTTGACGTTTAACATTACATGTGGAGGTTAAACTAACATTTTTATTTGTTAGATTTTTTCCAAACGAATGGTAAACTTTTTGCAATTATCCTATGCATGGTACAGAAGATAAAGATGAATATAACTGAAATATTTTTCTGTATGAATACTTTGTCCAAAAAAGTATCATGACAAACGCGTTTGGCATCATTTACTAGTTTGACTTAACTTGGCATCATTTACAAGTGTGACTTAACTTCCCTTTTAATGCATAACGGTTTATTTTACACAGATTTTTTTTATTAAAACAACCAATTAACATGGTTATCTAATTATTTTACAACCGATCCAAATTAAATGGTGGTTATACCAGTGGTAGGACTAACCATACTTATTTTTCTGGTAACAAATGTTCAGTGCAACCAAAAGATAATATGGCTGTCAGATACAGAGTTGTTGCTAAGTATATTTTTCAACTTACTGTTTTACTTTGGTTAATAATAATGTTTTGGATTGTTTAATTAACCTTCTTTGTACTGACAGGTCATGTGACGGAGGGAACTACTACAGCTTTACGTGGGATCCGAACCACGGGTAGCTATATCATCTGAACGAAGAGGAAAGTCCCTCACCCAACTACTGAGTAGACCCAACGTCGCTAACCTCGCTGATCTAGCGAGAATCGGTGTTTTGACGTAGCCTCGACATCGTTTTGGTTAACGCCAAACGATTTTACTCCGCACCAGATCCTTATGCATGAGAGCAAAATGAGGATTGGTTTTTTTTTTTTTTTTTTTTTTCCGCGTAATACCTTTTTCCTCCTCGACTCTGAGATGGGTCAGATGGTTTCGTAATTAACAGCGAAATCACACCTCTATTTTTTATATTTTGGCACTTAACTCGGGCACTTATGATTATCTCACCTCTTCTTCTCTCTCTCTTCATTGATTTGAGAATCGTTCTGGGGCGTAAAGTATTATTAGAACGTCTTCTTTGTATTATTATCATAAATGACATTCTTTTCAAAGCATTTTTATTCATTCCCACTTCTGTTTAAATAAATATTCTCAATTAGAAGAAGGCAAATCGAGGGAATGAAGCCACGAGAAGGAATGGATTTATATAAACACAAAATTTCGGTTTATTGTGGCTTTATATAACCGCTTCTTTTTGCTTTTTTTTAATTTTTAAAGTGTTATTACAAATTTCTTCTGACTCAAGACAAAAAAAAAATTTACCCTGTAAATCGTTATGTTCAAAATTCATAACAGTTGAATGGGAAATGAAAAGTTTCAGACGCTAACGAGGCTTTCCCGGACTCGAAATGGAATACCCTGTTTTTGTTCAATATTTTGCCGCCCGATTATTATTATTATTATTATTATTATTATTATTATTCGTTTTGTTTACTTCAAGTGAACAAAATTCCTTCATTTGTTCATCGAATAGACAGACAACAACGGACACGGAGAGAAAAATGTTAGTTATATAAATCTCCTTGCAAAATTGTAGTATATATAATATATATAATATATATATATATATATATATATATATATATATATATATATATATACACACACACAGTGTTCAAAAAGAAACGCAACACATTGGAGAATGCATACGTCATTGTAACAAACCCTTTTTCTTTCTGTTTCGGGTTGCGTTCTTTTTGAACACCCTATATATATATATATATATATAGAGAGAGAGAGAGAGAGAGAGAGAGAGAGAGAGAGCTGTGTGGGTTGAGCCACCCAACCCATAAGGAGCGTGCTCCATACAGAGGCAGACAAGACCCCTGTACAGAGATAGACACTAAGTTTGGGTAAAGAAACTGCGGAAACGTACAGCTTATGCTATAATAATAACCATTCAGGAAAATCAGAAACTGACACAGAGCTCAGGCCAACTAATTAATTTAAAGCAAATAATGGCAGCGTGACGTCATATTCCCATTTTGAAAGTGAGTCATACTGATGTCATAACTGTGTTTGTGGTTTCATATTTTCGTGATGATACTGTGAATTTCAGTAATAACACCAATACGGCACTAAAATGGCTTCAGTATGACGGCGGTGTGACAAATATGGCGTTAATATGACTGTCATTTTTTGGACGACAATGCGATACCCTGTTCTCTTCATGCAGTCATATTGTTGCCATGATACTGTAAATTTCAATAATATCGTTAGTACCGGGAGGTCGTGAGATCGAATCCGGACGAGGACTTTGTAATTTTTTGACCACCCGTGGTGGGTCATAGTTAGGATCCCACGTTTAACTGTAGGTCTAAGGTGGGGCAACAAGTTTGACATTCGTCAGAACGAACAATTAATTCAGACGAGAATAATATATATATATATATATATATATACACACGTATTATTCAACATATTTTATACAACTTATACGAGGCGAAAAAAGTTAATGAAAGGACAGAGTATTTTGAAATATTAAAATGGATCTCTCTCTTCAGTAAAGTCCATATTTCATTAAAGTAAGTATTTATTTTATTCCGTATATTTTATGAACGATGCATTCCGCACACACACACACACACAAAGACACACACACACACACACACACACACACTGCTTTTGATGGATCAGGACAGAGAGTGCTTTTTCTTTTCGGATAAAATATTTTTGAATAAGGTTATTATATAATCCTGAGGGAATAAGATAGATAGAATAGATAGATAAATAGATAGATATGGATAGATATCTCTACTGTAGGATATTTTCAATTTAGAACTTTACTGGTATAACGACTTGATTTTGGCTTTTCTTCTTTTTTTATGGGAGGGGCGCTTTTGCGAGCATTTGCCCTTGGCCCCTCCTTCCCGCATATAAAAAAATAACAAAATGTTTCGCTAAAAAGATACGTTAGGATAAATTTGGGACGACACGAAAAAATTGAGTTCGTTGCGCTCTCGTCCGTCTATCGAGGTAAAGAATCTTTATTCAATTTAAGTTTTCGTTCGCATTCGCTATTACGTTCCTCTTTATTTGTCGTAGTGCGACTCGACCCCCGCCCCCCCCGTAACTTCTTACCTGCATTTCTCTTAAAGGTCTTTAATAAATGACAAACTGGAAAGCTTAAACGCGAAGCCACGCATTAAGGTATACATTTACAATGCCTTGAATTAATCCTTCGTGTTCACTGCGCAAATGTATAAAATCTTTTCTGACTGGAGCGCAAATATTGTGAAAATAACCATACTTTTAGTATTTCATCCGATCCTCCATCAAAATAATCGTTATTCTGTTCCTATAAATAAAAGTTGTAACTGCAAAGAAGAATTACGATCAATTTTATGACCTCCATTATGCAGGTGCCTGAAGAAGATCGCAAAATTGATCGAATGCTAGCCACTGTCTGGACTTTTTTTTAATTACAGTGTGATAAACTCTAGAGATTGAGAAATGTCTGACGGTGTTCCTGTTTCAGGAAACATTTCCTGAAGTTGGTTTGTAGAGTATTTTTAACCTTCGCTATGATTTCTACATCTTCGTCTCTATTTGATGAGACAAACAAGGAAATGTATATTAGTCTGCGATATGTGGATTTATAACCATAACTTCCATTACACGAAACTTATCTCATATACACACACACACACACACACACACACACACACATACATATATATATATATATATATATATATATATATATATATGGTATCCAGAAGTCCTACACCAAAGGCTAACATCATGTTGCACCTTATGGAGCAGGACTTTTAGGACACCCTGTATATACACGAGATTATGAATTTTAAATTTGATTGTTTTAAATTGTAAGAAAATTAAGTCAAATAATTCTTATCCTGAAAAGACATTTTCTGTCACAAAATAATCAACAAATTGAAGGAAGAAAAATTGAAGAATTTGAAATTTTACGAAAAAAGTTGAAGAGGAAAAAATCTCCAATTATTTTTCTCAGATTTCAACCAAATTAAATAAATAAAAAGTTACGTATCGTTCATTGATGAACGATAAATGAACCTATTTGTTATTATTTAATTAAGGGAGAACAGAGCATGCTTCTCTTCCAAGTTCCTTTTAGATCTGGCGCCACAGGTGATTTTGCTACCTGGTTATATTCGGTGCCACACTTTTACGCCAAACGTACGATTAAAAAAAGTACGGTATTATCTTAATGTACGACTTTATTATAAACATTTACTAACTGGTATTTTACGAGAAAGGAATATTACTTACTACAAATGTAATTTCCTGACATTACAGCATTTATAAATGAAAATGATACGGCTTTCTTCGTGTACGACAACTGCAAACACTAACTGGCATCATCAAAATTTTGAGCCAAATTGTACGAACATTTAGTTGTAAAGATATTCAGCGTCTGTTTGGAGGGGTTAAACGAACTTGACTCGAAATTCGTATGAGAGTAAATATTATAGACGCATTTCATGTGGTTTTGTTGAAGACGGTAAAATTTCAAATATGTGAAGCTAGCTATAAACACGTATCTTGACCGTATCGGCAATATTTATGAAGACTGCATTAGAATTTTTAATTTACTGAAATATCATTGTTAAAATTCTATAAATACATTACAAAATGTCATTATTATTATTATTTGCATTTCAAAGAATGTTCTTTTGCTGAAGGTGACGTAAAAAAATACAAAATTCCTCTACAAATTGACTGCAGGGCTGTTAAGGTAAGGAAATGTATATCTATCTATCTACCTATCTATCTATCTATCTATCTGTCTGTCTGTCTGTCTGTCTATCTATCTATATATATAAAACCCAATTTTGTTTTACAAAACCAATTTCTTCATTAATACCAGGACTGTTCTTTGTAAAAATAAAAGTAATGAAATAAATACAAATAGTGAACAGTTCTATGGGGAAATGTGTGTGTGGGGGGGGGGGGGGGGGCGTTGCGAGCATTCGCCTTTGGCCCCTCTTTTCAGCATAAAATAAAAAATATATAGACTTGAAATATCTGAACACCCCCACCCAATCAAAAAATGACTTTCACCTATTTATCTTCAAACTAAATCATAAACATTCATTAACTAATATAAAATAAAACTAAAACCCAAATTTATCTCAATGGGGAGAACAAAAAAAAAAAATTTTAAATACAATTTTCCTCCCAACAATAAAACGGGGTGATCCAATTTATTTTTCACTCGTTTAAAACGAGCTAAAAACTACACCTCCATTCAAACTGATGAGTAATTATTAACCCATTTATTGCTGATACTGTGGAAAGTCGTTTCGATGAAAATGAGAGGTTTTATTATGCCAAAAAAAAAAAAAAAAAAAATTTGAATTTTAATGAAGCGGGTTTTTTTTTTCGACAATTATATGGTTTTTTAAACGTGAAAAATAGAGTAATAAAAATGATTTTTTGCAAAGTCGTTACATGCATATTGCACAAAAGAGAATATTGTTTTGTATCTGCATTTTTAATACAGATACTGTATCTACTGTATTTTTAGAGTTTAAATTCAATAAAGCCAAATTTATATACATATATATATTATATATATATATATATATATATATATATATATATACACAGTATATAGAGTAAATGTGTAAACTTGTGTTTAAATGGAATCAAGTTAATTTGCAACTGACGCTGAAAATCCAACAGAGGAGATAAGAGGAGATTGTAGACACCAGTCGACCAGGAAAGTACTTGGGGCGGGAGGCGTTAAGCAGGAGACGGGAAATGTTCGAACTCCCGTTACTACTGTCACTGCCCTCTTAGCTGATCATTTACCATGTCTTATCTACCCTGTGAGCAGTCCAGCATGCTCTCAAACACACTTTTTTTCACTATTCCTCACTACACAGACATGCATCTTACAAACTTCACAATCTTTTCAAAATTAAAAAAACAAGAAAATGGTATCCACCTCAAGAGCCTCGGAGTCCCCTGGGGAGGGGACCATAAATGTCCCAAATTCCAGCTACCCAGCTGCCGATACCGGGAAAGCAGACCCGGGCAGAAAGGCTAGTTCTGCTACTGCCCATTCGAGATGTTCTGGGCTTCTGCCTAATTTACTTTTCATAAACTTCTGCAACATTCATGGCCTTTCCTCGAATTTTCAATCTGTTGAATACCACTTCCCCGACTCTAAACCTCACCTTCTCTTCCTCACTGAAACTCGGGTGTCTGGGACGACTGACAGTTATCCCTTTTCTGTACCCTCCTACATCCTCTATGTGGATGTTGCGTATATGTACGCAACGACATAACTTGCTCTCGTATTCCCGAACTTCAATCCTTCGAATTCTACACATTCTGGCTACAGCTTACATATCAGTCTCAAACTAAATATAGTACATCTGCGCTGTCTACCTTTCTCCTAATTCTACTGATTATCCAAAACTCTTTGACTACCTCATTTCCAAAGTGGAATACATTCTATACCACTCTCCTGCTGAAATCTCCATTTTAGGGGATTTCAGTATTCACCACCACCTTTGGCTTTCCTCCCATCTCACTGATTGATATCCCTGGTGAACTAACTTACAACTTCTCTGTCCTCAATGACCGAGAGCAGATTTTACAGCACCCTACTTGTACTCCCGATCGTTTTGGAGAGAAGCCCAACATTCTGGATTTATTTCTCAGCTCTCATTCTTCTTCTTACTCTGTCAAACTTTTTTCTCCATTGTACTCTTCCAACCACAATGTTATATCTGTTTCCTGTCCTATCGCTCCAGTTCTGTTTTTGCCACCTTAGCGCTGCTGATTGGGAGACCCTTAGGCAGTACGTACTTCTCTGATATCCTATGGACTGATTACTATTTCCGTGGCCGAGACCCTTCTTAGTTTGCTGAGCGCATCACGGAGGTGATTCTCTTGGGTGTGAAGGCGTACATTCCATATTTTATTTCTACTACAAATGCAAAACAACCTTGGTTTAACTTTGCTTGTTCTAATGCTATCCGCAACAGAGAGGAGGCTTTCAGAAGATACCGTCGCCATCAAACTCCTGACTCTCATTCAACTTATATTTCTGCGCGGAATCTTGCAAAATCTAATCTTCGACTCGCCAAAAATTCCTTCATCAGACAAAAATGTGAAAACCTATCCAATTCTAATTCTTCTCGCCCTTTCTGGCACCGAGCTAAGAACCTCTCCAACAACTTTACTTCTCCTTTCCCTCCTCTTTTCCATTTCGACGGCTCAGTTGCCGTCTCTCCTCCTGATAAAGCTGAATTTTCGCTCACTTTTTCGCCTAGACGATTCTGGTGCTGTTCCTCCATCTCCTCCTCCCTCTGACTTTATGTCTGAATTACGAGTAGAATCTCTTCCAAAGATGTTTTCTCTGCCCTATCTGAACTCAACTCTATGAAGACGTACGGTCCTGATGGTGTCCCCTCTGTTGTTCTCAAGAATTGTGCTTCTGTGCTGACACCGTGCCTAGACAAACTCTTTCATCTCTGTCTTTCATCTGGCACTTTCCCTTCCTGCTGGAAGTTCGTTTTCATTCAGCCTGTCCCAAAGAAGGACGACGGGTCTCAGACTTTGATAGAATCTGGCACAAATCCTTAATTTCCAAACTGCCCTCCTTCGGTTTCTATTCTTCTATCTGTGCCTTCATCTCTGATTTCCATTCTGGCCGATCTGTAGCTGTGGTTGTAGATGGCCACTAATCTTCTCCTAAAGCTATTAATAGTGGTATTCTTCAGGGTTCTCTCCCGTCACTCACTTTTTTCCATTTATTTATCACTGATCTATCAAGTCGAACTTCCTGTCCTATCCAGTCCTGTGCCGATGATTCCACTCTTCATCACTTGCTTCACAAAGCGTCTTTCTTAACAGCTACTCCATGCTTCGCATGACACGTCTATGGTGCACCTGACCCTCTGACCTTTCTACTATCACTGATTGGGGCAGAGAAAACCTTGTGGCTCCGCAGTTTCTTCAACCCCATTTAGTTGCTGTCTCTCTACAGGGGTCTTCTCCGCCCCTGTATGGCTGTATGGAGTACGCTTCTCATATGTGGGATGGCTCAACACACACAACTTTGCTTGACCGGTGAAATCAAAGGCTTTTCGTCCCATCAATTCCCTGCCTATTACTGACTGTCTTCAATCCCTCTCTCTCTCTCTCTCTCTCTCTCTCCGCCGCAATGTTCCCTCACTCTCTCTTTACTTTCGCTATTATAACAGCCACTGCTCTTCTGAACTCTCTAACTGCATGCCTCCTCCTTTAAGGAGAACACGCAGCACCAGACTTTCGACACAGTCTCATTCCTTCTCCGCCCAACTCTCTAATGCAAGGATTAATCGGTATTTTCAACTTTCATCTACTTAACTGGTCAACTGTGGAACGATATTCCTCAATCCATCTTTCTCCTTGTCTGTGACATCCAATCTTTCAAACGCAATGTCCAAGCATCTCGAAAACCTTGAACCTTGATTTTGGCTCTCTTCTTTCTCCATGTGGGTGGCGTTTATGCGGACATTCGTCTTTGGCTCCTCCTTCCTGCGTAAAAAAAATATGACACATAATTAATCTTAAGATTAACTAACTCGTGTGTGTGTGTGTGTGTGTGTGTGTGTGTGTGTGTGTGTTTAACATGTGTCATAAACATTGATAATATATATATATATTAATTACAGTAAAGGCAATTGAGAATTGAATAAATGGATTTTGAATAACTACCGTAAAGTTAGTTATCGTAAGTTATTTGTATTGAAATAAAGGGTGTATTGGGCGTATTGAAATAAAGGGTGTATTGGGCGTAAACAGACGTTTTAATCTTGGATAATTTCTGTTCTGATCTAAAAGTTTGTAAAATTTAAGTTTAAAGTTCTGTTTGTCACTTCTTTCATATCCTATTTCGAGACAGGAATTGATGGAACCCGACTTAGTTTTAATTTGTGTGTAGAATTTGTACGTCAAGCAAGAAGAGTGAATCAGAGAGAGAGAGAGAGAGAGAGAGAGAGAGAGAGAGAGAGAGAGAGAGAGAGAGAGAGAGAGAGAGAGAGAGAGAGAGAGAGAGAGAGGCATTTCTGTCTAATGAATGAGACAATTTGGATTATGAATATTAATTAATTTTAATTTTAAGCAATAGAGCACCTACAGGTGACTCTCATTCACTGCATGAAAGTTTTGTTATCACACACACACACACACACACACACACACACACACACACACACACACACACACACACACACATATATATATGCGTGTGTATACGTGTTCACAATTGTATATTGAATTTAAAAGTTTACATTGGGAAGAATGGATCGACTTAGAAATTGAAAATGAAATTAATTTGGATTCCTGTCGTACGAAACATTATTCTTTACTTGATAAACGGGTCTGAATCGTATTTCTACACAAACCGTTTTGCTTTCTTGAAACGTTCTTCCGCAGACTGGTTTTCACGCGCCTTTCCTTCTTCTGATATTAAAATATGTCTTCTGTGCAGACTGTAAATTAAAACTTTTGAATATTGCGTCTGAGTCGTTCAAGCACGAAGTATCTGCGAGGCCCGATAGCAGCAGAACACATTTTCACTCGATGACAAAAGTCAAGTCTAGAAGCGGGGATGTACGCGGGAGAAATGAGCTTCAACACGTATCCATATCGTTGGATTTAATATCAGATCTCCAATTTGAGTTTATTGAGAATATGGGGTACGATCGTCCAATGACGACAAAAAAGCAAATTTTGTCAAGTTTTTTTTTATTGCTTTCGTGTTGTGGGATGGTAACACAGAAAACACATCCACATCATTTTCTAAAGATTTGAAAGAATATGGTAGAAAAAATTTGCCAATATTGTAAAGTAGGATTTGTCCGTTGTTTTTATAATAATTTAATAAGCGCCGAAACGCTACTTATCGCAATCTCCGTTAGAACGTCCATTCCTTTATAATACCGACGACTTTGACCTTAATTGAACTGTAATTGGGTGAAACAGACTAATGGATAGATTGTTTGTCTATCATCCCTCATTTCGCTCATAGATTTTTACCGTAAATCACTTTTTTTGTTTGTTTTTCCCATTTTCTATAAGATGCACGGGAAAAAATGAACCTGTATAAAGTGGGGACAAAATTCTTAACGTGCACTGAGTCGAAAAGTTGGAGGTTATACAGGTCGACTAAATTCGTGTTATGTCGTATAATACTCGATGCAGCAGCGCCCGTAACTCAGTGGATAACACCGTTTCCTTATAAACGAAGTGGAAACACTGAAGTCGGGTGTTCGACTCCCGATGTTGCCGGTAATAATAATCTCTGAGTTAGCGCAATGGGCCGCCGCATTAGTTGGCCTGAGCGTTGTGCCAGTTTATGATTCTATTCTCATATTAAAATAAGAGACGAGTAAATTCTATCGTCTGCTGAAGAAAAAATATTTAAATGTGTGTACAGTTGTTAAAAAAAGTTCTTTCCTATGTTTCTTACCAGTATTTATCAGTAAGAAACGCGCACGAGTTTCACAACAGAACTTTCTGAACTGATTGTATATTGATATTATATAATGTACAGGGTGTCCATAAAGTCACGCATCATAGTAAAATACATTTATTTTGTTTACGTTATTTTTTTTTTTTATTGATTTGTTCGAAATGATTCCCACCAATCTCAAAACATGTTTGTAAACGAAAAAACAGGTTTCTTTGAATGTTCCTCAACATATTTGACCTGATGGAGACATAAATAAATAGACATTGCTTATGTTTCTATGATGCGTGACTTTATGGACACCCTGTTCAATGAAGGGATTATAAATTCTCTCCAGTTTACTATTGTATATTTAAAAGAAAAGATAAACTAAGCGGAGAAAATCTCCTGTTCAAACGACTAAATAAATAGTTAACTATTGAACATGATGATCAAATAGTATCTTAGATATTACGAAAGAGGTTCGATAATCCCCATCAAACTAATTAGCTGCTTCAATTTTTATGAGTTGGAGTAACTATTTGGTACGGGGTATGTGTTTGTTTGCGTGTCATACGACAGAGGGAACCTACAACTTTACTCGTGATCCGAACCACTGGTCGCTCCATATCTGGACGCAGAGGATGGTCTCCCACCCAAACCCAATGTCGTTAATCGACGGGAAATGGTATTATACGACATCGGTAAAGTGTGTAAATATTCAATCAATTTAAATATAAAATTTTCTCCGTGTAGGTAAGATTTCTTTTTGATTTAGGCGATCGTCCATTTTTTTAAAAGTATTATATATATATATATATATATATATATATATATATATATATATATATACGACACCCTTTATATAGTGTTTTGGGCAGGTTGTCAGTCAGAGCGCTTGTGCAAAGAATTTTTTATAGCGTAAAACGTCGCATTACAGCATGATTGAGGGCCCAATTTTGGTTCATCCCTCAAACTTGCAAGTGGATGGCGTTGATAAATTAGTCTTATAAATCCATTTAAACTTGAAAAATAAAATAAAAATAAAAATTCGCCTAAAAGAATACGCCAAACCGATAAGACAAAGAAAAATAATAAAAAAAAAAAGGGGGCTCATATATTTTGGGTGTTTGAAAGCCGTTCCTTCGTGATATATAATAGTCAAATATAAACTGTATAATAGACGCTCTCTTTGTATAGGAAATTAATGGAGATTTTTTATAGGAAATTTCTATAGGAAATTATGATTCCATCATTTGGATTTAATTTCTTTGAAATTCTGTTTGCAACAAAAACTTAACGAAAATCTTTTCGAGGTGATTTTTTTTTATTTTTTTTTATTATTGGGTTTGTTTAAGCTCTTTCGCGACATCTTCTAGGTCATATGACGGAGGGGACCTACAGCTTTACGTGGGATCCGAACCACGGGTCGCTACATAATCTGAGTGCGGAGGACGGTCTCCTATCTAATTACTACCCAGATCCAATATCGCTTAACTTCGCTGATCTCCGGAAGCGGTGTTACGACATTGGCCACGACGTAGCCCATGTGCTAGAAACTGATTTTTCTAGGTGAAAGAGTATATAAATATATATATATAATATATATATATATATGAAAATAGTCACGAACGAAAATTAAAACCCGAAATAGTTCTCAAGCTCTTCCATCTAATGACATCCTTAGGAACAACATTTCGTGTTTTAATTTTCCTGCGTAGTTATTTTCATCATAAATATTATTGAAGCGATACTTTCGTGAAATAATATATAATATATATATATATATATATATATACACAGGGTGGGCCGTAAGTTTCCATACATAGGAAAAATAAACATTTTTTTATGGACAACCATTTTTATTTATATAATATGCTCTACATGGTTGCCATTGTTTTGAAAACACATTTCAATACGTGTTCCCCACTGTTGATGAACACGCATTAGCACAGTTGACGTTATGCTTGTAATGGCGTTGGTGATACGTTCCTTTAGATGATTTATGTCTCGTATCTTTTCCTGATACACCATGGCCTTCAAGTGCCCCCAAAGATAGAAATCAAGGGGGGTGAGATCTGGGGATCTGGGAGGCCACTCCACAGGACCACGCCGACCAATCCAAGCATCCGGAAACTGCTGCTGATCCAAATACCGACGCACGTGAAGACCATAATGAGGTGGAGCTCCATCTTGCTGGAAGTAAACTGGGAAGTTACCTTCCTCGTTTAGCAGGGATGGGAAAATCTCTTCTTGCAACATGTTAAGATACCTTTCGGCATTAAGATTTCCACTGACAAAAATTGGTCCAATAATTCTGTCACCCCATATCCCGCCCACACCATCACTTTACCGGCACCTTGCATCTTCGTCGGACTCAGCCAGTTAGGGTTAGCATTACTCCAGTAACGTATGTTTTGCCGATTAACCTCTCCATTGACGTAAAAATTTGCTTCATCAGTAAACAAGATCTTAGTTGAAAAGTTTGCATCCTCGTTCACTTTGGTTAATGCCCATTCACAGAATTCCATCCGTCTATCCGGGTCGTCTTCACTCAAATGCTGTGCCATATGCAATTTGTATGGATGCCATTTGTTTGCTTTCAAAATGCGCCTGATACTCGATCTGCTGACACCACTTTCTGCAGACAACCGTCGTGTACTTTTTCTGGGACTCCGTGTAAGCGCTGTAAGTATCGTAGCTGTTGTGTCTTCATCGTGGCTGTAGTCGTTTGGACCACTTCGCGGTTGATCTGCAACATTTCCAGTTTTCTGAAACTTGTTAATAAGTTTTGCCACAGTGTCGTGTGTGATGTTCGTTCCATGTTGTCTGTTAAAGTTCATTGCAACCATGCGACTGCTTCCCGACCCAGCCATCAGTATGATTTCAATTCGTTGCTCTTCGTCAAACGCATATTCTTAGGGTATCTGAAACATAAAAACAAACGTTTAATTTTTCCTATGTATGGAAACTTACGGCCCACCCTGTATATATATATATATATATATAATATATATATATATATATTATTTTATTCACTGGAGATTCTTAATTGCCAAAATCATCTGACACTCTTTAAAATTAATGACACCGTGCAAGGGTCACCAAGAAGTTGCCATCATAATTTGTGTGGTTTTACTTCAAATCGAAATGGTAAATTGAGTCTAATTTTCTTATATATATATATCGTAAAGAACGACGCTTGTATAGGAGATATTCCGCGCAAGACGAGAGAGAGAGAACGAAATAAATGAAAAAATGAGGTAACCACCCGGGAATCGAACCCGGGATCTTCCGATTGCCGGTCAGATGCGATACCATTACACCATGGGCCTCACTCTTCCAAATGCCGTAATTCTTCTACATACTCGCAGAAACCAATGCCCCAAGGGGGCACCTCCCGCATGCCGTAACATTATATACATTCAACTGCAAAGAACACGCAGTATAAATAACGTAAAGAACGACGCTTGTATAGGAGATATTCCGCGCAAGACGAGAGAGAGAGAACGAAACAAATGAAAAAATGAGGTAACCACCCGGGAATCGAACCCGGGATCTTCCGATTGCCGGTCAGATGCGATACCATTACACCATGGGCCTCACTCTTCCAAATGCCGTAATTCTTCTACATACTCGCAGAAACCAATGCCCCAAGGGGGCACCCGCATGCCGTAACATGGTTTCTGCGAGTATGTAGAAGAATTACGGCATTTGGAAGAGTGAGGCCCATGGTGTAATGGTATCGCATCTGACCGGCAATCGGAAGATCCCGGGTTCGATTCCGGGTGGTTACCTCATTTTTTCATTTATTTCGTTCTCTCTCTCGTCTTGCGCGAAATATCTCCTATACAAGCGTCGTTCTTTACGTTATTTATACTGCGTGTTCTTTGCAGTTGAATGTGTATATATATATATAATATATATATATAATATATATATATGTGGAGAAAATTAGGTTTAATTTACCATCCCGATTTAAGTAGAATCACAAATTTTGATGGCACTTCTCACTGACTCTTGCACAGTGCCAGTAATGTTAAAGTGTTAAATAATAATTTTCGCCATTAATGGCATTCAATTCAATAAATTAAATTAACTTTAACATATGATATGAATAATTTAATACCTTTACTAATAATGATAATTTGTAAAAAAAAAAAAAAAAAAAAAAATCTCCATCAAGATTAAATATTGTTATTATTTATAATTATTTTTGTTTTCACTTTCATTCCGTGATAGACAGTTTGTAATATCAAATTCAAATACCTTATTATTATTCTGTAAAGCTTTTATATAATGAATTCTATACAGTCCTTCGCGCGATGAACGCTAGATGAAATCATTCTTCATTATACGTATCCAAATCGAAGTCGTGATAGGAAAAATCTATTAATTTTGCGCTGCACTTTTCACCTATTTGTTGAAATTATTCTTCTGTCGCGGACTCAAAAACTGCTCCTGATTTGTATATTTAAGCGTTTGTCCACATTTGATTCGAGCCAAATGGCGGCTTCCAATCATTAAATTTCATGAATAAATTTGGTATTTGGTAAACACATTTTTTTTTTAGTGGGGTTCTCTTTTACGCTAACTTCGAAAACCTTATAATTAAATGAATAAATAAACTCCCGCTTTTATACTTTCTACAAACCAATTTATAACTTTTTTTTATTTTTATTCCTCCACCAGAAAATACGGAATATGAACGTAGAAACATCGCCAAAAATGACTCTTTGTCCTTCGCATACAGGATCGTCTCGCGACTCACGACTGACGATGTGGCTCGTGATGAATTAAGTCGCGTGTGATTTTACAGTGACAGAATGATTCGGATCAATGAAAGAAAGCCACCCCCAGCCTTCTTTAGTTAGCTTTATAAGGCTAACTAACGAAAATATCACGACTTAACCTAACCAATCGTCAATGGCGTACAGTTGACCTAACGATTGGTTAGGTTAGGTCGTGATATTTTCGTTAGCTTTATAAAGCCAACTAAAGAAGGCTGGGGGTGGCTTTCTTTCATTGCTCCAATGATTCCCCAAAATCGCGTCGCGGTCTGCAGGGGTTCCCATTCTGTCAATGTAAAATTATACGCGACTCGAATCGTCGCGACCCAAATTATCAGTCGTGAGTCGTGAGAGGATCCTGCGTGCGGGGCGGCCTTAAAGTTACGATTCAGATGAAAATTTTTAAATCTGAATACCGGAATTGAAAATACAAAAGCTTAAAAAAAATGTAGTCTCCATTTTTCATTCCAAGTTTTCTTGTCGCTTTTCGTAGAGGAATATTCGATTATCGCCGACAAATCAAATAAGATAAAAATCTTTACTAATTAAATTTGTTTCAGAGTCAAGAAAATGCAATATGCAATTTTTTTCTTTAACGAAAGAAACGCTTTGGATTTTATTGTTCTTAATTTTTGGTTCATCCGCCATATACGGGAATCATAAACAAACACCTTTCCCGTTATTAGTTCTTATATATATATATATATATATTATATTATATATATATATATATATATAATATATATATATTATAATATATATATATATATATATATATCACGCCATTTTTCTCACGTGTGTATATATATGTTATGTACCATACAAATACACCCACATTATATATATATGTATATACTGTATATACACTCAGTACTCACAAGCCCATACAGAAAACGAGACATTGCGAACATTGAAGCTATACAAAGGACTTTTACGTCTAAGATAGAGGAAACGGAAGGTGAAGACTACTGGTCTCGACTACAATCACTGAAACTCTACTCTCTCGAAAGAAGGCGCGAGCGTACACAATAATATACATATGGAAAATACTTGAGGGCTCTGTCCCTAACCTTAAAAATGAAATATAAACAAACTAGAATGAGAGAAGAGGCAGATTTTGTACGGTCCCAGCTGCGATGGTACAAGGGGCCATGAAAACGAGGATAGAAAATACCCTCAGAATACGAGGCCCAAAGCTTTTCAATATCCTACCAAAAGAAGTGAGGAATCTCCAGCACACCGACCTGAATAACTTCAAGAACCAGTTGGACAGATTCCTGTGCAAAATCCCTGACCAGACATGCGTGGCTGGTTTCGAGGGCAGGAGGAAATCAGACAGCAATTCCCCCCTTCACCAAATCCCGCAAATGAGGCGGGATGCTGCAGAGATCGTAGGTCGATCCTGAACCGTCGTTCACACTCACCTAAAGTATATATATATATATATATTATATATCACACACACATTGTAACTGCAACACGCAGTATAATTAACGTAAAGAACGACGCTTGTATAGGAGATATTCCGCGCAAGATGAGAGAGAAAGAACGAAACAAATGAAAAAATGAGGTAACCACCCGGGAATCGAACCCGGGATCTTCCGATTGCCGGTCAGATATGATAACCATTACACCACGGGCCTCACTCAGGCCCTCATTTTTTCATTTGTTTCGTTCTTTCTCTCTCATCTTGCGCGGAATATCGCCTATACAAGCGTCGTTCTTTACGTTAATTATACTGCGTGTTTGCAGTTACAATGTATATAATGTACGGCATGCGGGAGGTGCCCCCTTTGGGGCATTGGTTTCTGCGCGTATGTAGAAATTACGACATTTGTTTGAGTGAGGCCCGTGGTGTAATGGTTATCATATCTGACCGGCAATCGGAAGATCCCGGGTTCGGTTCCCGGGTGGTTACCTCATTTTTTCATTTGTTTCGTTCTTTCTCTCATCTTGCGCGGAATATCTCCTATACAAGCGTCGTTCTTTACGATATATATATATATATATATATATATAATATATATATATATTATATATGCAGTGGCGCTCAAAAGTATTCGTACAGAGAAATATTTCAGTTATATTCGTCCTTATCTTTTGTACCATGCATAAGGTAATTATGGAAAGTTTATCATTTGTGAAGAAAAATTTAACAAACAGAAAAATTAGTTTAACCAACATTGATGTAAAATATCAAAGAACTTGAGGAAAATAAAAAAAAATAATAAAATGCAAAAGTTTTCGTACATTTAGTTAGAAAATTGTTTAATACTGTGTGCGTTCACCTTTGGCTTGAAGAATTTAATTTTTTTATCTGTAGTTGGTAATTCTGAATTCTAGAATTTTCTCCGTAACTCTTTAAAGAAGACGGATGACTGTACGAGTCATTAGCAAGCAATGGGTCGTCGTGGTAAAGAGATGTCTACAGATCTTAAGAGATCTGTTATTGATGCACACGAGTCTGGAAAGAGCTATAGGAAGATAGGAAAGGAACTTCGAATTCTCTGTACGACGGTTTTTGCAGTTATAAAGAAATGGAAAGGCTTTGGGACAATCAAAATTCTACCAAGGTGTGGACGACCTTGCAAGATTTCTAAACGTACAGCCAGAAGGATTGAAAGAATGGCTGCTGCGAATCCATGAGTGACTGCGTGTGATGTTTGCCAGACATTAAGACTAAGGTCGATATCCATCTCTCTACTGTACGTCGTACATTGAGAAAGAATGGTCTGTATGGAAGTGTTGCACGAAGAAATCCTCTGCTAAGAAAAGCGCGCAAAGAAGCTCGTTTAAAGTACGCCAAGGATCATTAAAATGATGGATTTGCATTCTGGAAGAAAGTTCTGTGGACAGACGAGACCAAAACTGGGATCAATGAGAGAAAGCCACCCCCAAAAGTTTCTAGTAAACAATGCCTCCCTAAAAAATGATCAAGTAAACACTGCCACCCCCCCAAAATCACTAGAGTAAAGAATGTAAGTAAAAACACCTTCAGGAGGAATTGTTTATTATTTATTAATAAGGAATAATGTTACGTAAAAAAAAAAAATTGTATTTACAGGCAATGAAATTAAAATGGAGCTATTGAAGAATAGGGACCCCAGCCTTCTTTAGTTAGCTTTATAAGGCTAACCAACGAAAATATCATGACCTAACCTAACCAATCGTCAAGGGCGTACAGTTAACCTAACGATTGGTTAGGTTAGGTCATGATATTTTCGTTAGTTAGCCTTATAAGCCTAACTAAAGAAGGTTGGGGTCCCTATTCTTCAATAACTCCATTAAAATTTATAGATGTCACAAATATGTTCACATAGTTTATAGAAACTGTTTTCAAGGTAACAATCTTGTCACATCATCGAATATTTTAACGAAAATATCATGACTTAACCTAACCAATTGTCAAGGGCGTACAGTTGATCTAACCGGGAAAAAAGGAATTGGGGGGGAAAAGGAATAAGGGATCAATGAAAGAAAGCCACCCCCGACCCGTTTGGGGGTGGCTTTCTTTCATTGATCTCAACATTGAATTATTCGGGAACAACGACCAACGGTATGTTTGGTGAAAATCAAATTTTGCATTCGAGGAAAAAATTCCTTCCAACGTTTAACATGGTGGTGGTAGTTTTTGGTTCTTTAGGGATGCTTTAGTTCTTCTGGTCCAGGAAAGCTTGTTACCATCAATGGAATCTTGAATTGAAGAAATATCAGGAAATTGTAGAAGAAATCAGTTTCAGTTTGGGAGTTGCGAATGGGTCACAACTGGATACTGCAACTCGATAATGATCCAAAACATAAACGAAAGAGCACCATGAAATGACTTCACCAAAAGAATTTCAAGCTTCTCGAGTGACCCAGTCGAAGCCCACATCTAAATTTAATCGAGAATTTATGGTTTGATTTGAAAAAGCTTTCGCAAAAGAAACCCTTCGAATCTGAATGAATTGCAATAATTTTCTTTAGAAGAATGGACTAAAATTTCTGGTGAGAGATATCGAAACCTTGTAGAAGAAATGCAAAACGAATCACTGAAGTCATTCAAGAAAGAGGTGGACACACGAAGTATTAAACGATTTTGTAAGTAGTAAATATACAAAAACGTTTGCATTTTAACTTTTTTTTATTTTCCCCAAATTCTTTGAAATTTTACATATGTTGGGGATTAAACTAATTTTTTTATTTGTTAAATATTCCCAAACGAATGGTAAACTTTTCATAGCTATCCTATGTATAATACAAAAGATAAGAAGATAAGAACGAATGGAACTTATATATTTTTCTGAATACTGATGAACGCCACTTTATATATGAGGGACAATCAATAAGTGAATTTTCTTTTCTTTTCAAATTCAACTGGAAATAGAATTTGATTTCTCCATTATGTTCCATCAATGAAGGTTTTACACGCATTTCCGATGTTGCACTTTCACTTTATTTATATCTCTTTGAACCCTGAAGGGGTTTCTGAGCGCGAAAACTTTCATGATGACGGGTGTTGCGGAGGAATGGCTGCAGCGTGCATTATCCAGAACATTTTTCTGACCGAATCCAGAAACTTGTCGCCGTGTTGCAAAAGTCCATCATTGATGTAAGAAAGAGATGACCATTTTTGAAAATCCAATAATTTCCTTGAGGGATGCATGCGCAGCAAATAAAAATAAAATTCACCTTCATTATTGACCTACCCTAGTGTGTGTGTGTGTGTGTGTGTGTATACTGAAAATCTAATTCGATATAAAGAAAATACGGGAATTTTGTAAGACAGATTTCCCGCCATCATGCAACGATGACACCTAAATTTCCATCATCACCATTGAAAATTCTTTATTCCGCAAATTTCGATGAATGACCGAATTTGTTTGTTGAAGTATTTGTTACCCTTGTAAGAAGATTTACATAAAAGTATCATTACGAATTCCTTCTTTGAAGTTTGGGCTACGTCGTAGCCAATGTCAGAACATCGCTTCCCGTTGATCAGCGAAGTTAAGCGACATTGAGTCTGGGAAGTAGTTAGATGGGAGACCGTCCTCGGCGTCCAGATTATGTAGCGACCCGTGGTTCGGATCCCACGTAAAGCTGTAGGTCCCCTCCCTCATATGTTCTCAGATATTTAGTAACTACATGACTCCGATTCACGTAATCTAATTTGAATAATGATAGATGATATAGTTATATATATATATATACAGTATATATTAGACTATACAAGAGCCTATAGACCCTGAACTTACAGTACACTTCTATGTCCTTAAACCTTTTGTCGTTAAAACAGTACAATAAGAGGTGTCAGTATGGGTTTAAATGTTATTAAATAATGTTTCCTAATAACGTATGTAACACCTTCATTATTTTTATCCAAACGATAAAGCTGTACTGTAAAAATAGTGCATTAAGTTCAAAGATTTCTAAACATGTATTTTTTTAACACGTTTTTATAAAGTACCGTTAAAGCTAAACATATTCTGACTTCGATTTACTTCTAAACAGGTTTAAAGATTTTACATGTTTGATATAATGATACAATATGACTTATACAGGGTGATTCAAAAGTCAGGTTACATAGGGCTTTTCTGTTTCTTTGCAGGTAAATGAGTTATGAGATGTTATCGAAGGAGGAGCGCATTGATGTGATATTCCTAGCTAGCTGCACAAGTGCATTGCCGTTAACGGTGGCCATATCGAACATGTGATGTGACTATTCTCCTGTATCATTACATAATAGAGTATTTCCCTATGTAACATGACTTTCGAATCACCCTGTATATGATACAGGGTAAATGAAAAATAAGGATAAAATTTCAGAGGTTTTGTAAACACAAGAAGTATATTTCACGAAAAAAATTTAAAAATATTACAACACAATATTTACTAAGTGATGACTGGGTACACGAAACAAATTTCCTATAAAATCTTTCACAACTATTTTCTGTCAGCAGTGGCTAGCGGAGGAGGGGAGAGCCATGTCTATCCTATACTTTGCTATTACTATTTACACGTCTAGGAGCAATTGTAGTTTACGTCCCCCTCTGGTGCCTAGTGTAGTTTACGTTCCCCTACGAAAATATTACGACTTAACCTAACCAATCATCAATTTATATGTGTATCATATAGGGTGTCCCAAAAAGAGTGACCCTAAACGAAATATTAATAACATTTTTATTAAAGGTGCTAGAAGTAAATACTAAATAAATAAAATAACAAGCGAAGGTGTAAGTTTTATTCCCATGCACTAGTAAACCCCTACATGTTTTTCATCATTCACTATAACCAATCTAATTCTACATTCAAATTCTTGAATGGCACGCTCCAGTACAGATGGGAAGATGGATGTGATAGTTTCCTGAATACGCTGTTTCAGTTCCACAATGTTTCTCGGTTTGTTATGGTAAACTTTAGACTTAACATAACCCCAAAGTTAAAAATCTAAAGGTGTTAAATCGGGGGAGCGAGCGGGCCATTTCATTGGTCCTCCTCTACCAATCCATCGTCTTGGGAAAGTCTCGTTTAGAAATTCTTGAACGACTCTAGCATAGTGAGGCGGGGCTCCGTCTTGTTGAAAGATTATGGTTTGAAATGATTCAGGAGTTTCTTTAGTAGTGGCACAAAGAAATCTTTTAACATCTTTAAGTACGAGGCACCTGTAACAGTCCGTTCTTCAAATAAATACGGACCATAAATTCGAGAACTTGACATTCCACACCAAATTCACTTTGGGCGAATCACGTTCATGTTCAAAGGTCTCACGTGGTTTTTCTGGTCCCCAAATTCTACAATTGTGGCGGTTAAGTTTTCCAGATGTATGAAACGTTGCCTCGTCAGTGAAGATGACGTTTTTCAGGAAATTTGAGTCTGAATCAATGAACTCGATTAGTTCCTGGCAAGTAGCAATTCTTACTGCGTAATCTTCTTTAAAAAGTTGATGATGCACTTGCACTTTGTAACATTTTAATTTCAGATTTTTGTGAAGGATTCTGTGAACCGACGATCGTGGGATGTTTAACTCAACTGAAACTCTTCTTATTGACGTTTTTGGATCCGTGTGAAATGCTTCCATAACAGCTTGCGACCTTTCTAGAGACTTACTCGGGCGTCCACAACTCTTTCTCTTAAGGACGGATCCAGTCTCTTCAAACGTTTTCACCCATCTTTTTATGCTCTTCTTTCCTGGTGCCTGTTTATTGTGTTTAACTTGAAATCTTCTTTGTGCTGTAATGATTGATTTACTTTCGTAAACATACCTGACTAGTTCAACTTTTTCTTGTGGTGTCGTCATCTGAAGGTGGGTGAAATTCTGTACAGTTTGTATCATAAGAGTTTTTTTGGCCGCCAACTTGCTAGAACGAGCGAGTGAGTGATTAGACTAGGTCCGGAACGAGCAAGTGAATGATTAGGCTAGTCTAGTCCGGTCCGTAGGATTCGCCATCACAAGGCCTTTGGTTAGACTAGGCCACCCTTCATGATAAATGATTTCTTTTATGAGAAAATTTTGTAGAATTTTTTTTTAACATTTTAAAGTAAAGATATGTTTTTGATAATAATTACGTATACAGTATCAAAAACTTACATCTTCACTTGTTATTTTAGTTTTTAGTATTTACTTCTAGCACCTTTAATAAAAACGTTATTAATATTTCTTTTAGGGTCACACTTTTTGGGACACCCTGTACAGTGTATATATATATATATATATATATATATATATATTATATATATATATATATATATATTGACGATTGGTTAGGTTAAGTCGTAGTATTTTCGTTAGTTTTAACGTCTTATTTGATGGATTCATTTAAAAAATGTCTCCTAAAGATCCTTGTGTAGTTGACGTTCCCCAACTTTGACCTAGTGTAGTTTGTGTCCCCTTTTGTGTCAGGGGAATGTAAAATACACCTACTCCCACGTCCATAATTGTAAACCTTTTATTTTAATTTACTTTTTCTATTTTTCTTTTGTTTTCTCTACTTTTCTCTTGGGTTAGCCTAGAATGGAGCTTAGGGTCTTTGTTAGTCTGTAACTCTATAATTCTGTAAAACAGTTTGAGGGGCTACGTCGTGCCCACGTCCCAACACCGTTTCCTTTTATATCAGCGACGTTAATTAACGTTGTGTTTGGATGAGTGACCGTCCAAGCTCTGCCTTCAGATGGTGTAACGAACCTCTGGCTCAGAGCCCACGTAAAGCTGTAGATCCACCTCGTTACATGATTTTACCGTCACGAAGGTGGTTAAACAACCTCAAACATTGCATTCCATTACACAATTTGAAGGAAACCTAAATATTCATCTATTCTATTAAACTTTTTAAAATAATTATAATATAGTCTATAATCCACTTTCTTTAAATTAATTTCAATGGAAACACTCCCTCCACGTCTCTCCCTCTAAACTCAATAAACTGAATCGAAATAAACAGGACCAGCGCGCATGCGCCGACAGAGCAGAGTTAACAAATTTAAGATATTTTAATTTATAACAAAAAAGTGGTATAGATTCTTCGTTTATACAAAGTAAAAACTGACAGCAGATGACCAACAGGTTTTACAGTGTATTAAAAATGGAATAATGGAGGCATATTTAAAAACTGCTTGGTTCCAAAGTAGTTGCTTTCTCCTTACGCTGCATCTGGTGAACTAAATACAATGACTGACTGAATTTTCTTTACCCGTACTAATATTAATCTAATTTAACTAGTTAAGTAATTTAAATTATTTTTTGTCATTACGAAACAAAGACCGCCATAGCTTTTCTCTAATGGTTTTCAGGAAACGCTGGGTGTGATAGATACATTCTGCTACCACGTGTATTTATGTCCTTTCTCTGTTCATTTCGGAAGGAATTTTTTTGTAAAACAAAATGTTTGAGTCACCCTTGTATTTTCTGGGATCGTTGAAAAAAAAACTTAACTTATAACGTACAGTCTACGTCCTCTTCAGGAACACATTATCGTTTTCTATCACGCTCTTAAAAAAGTACTGAGATTGGACAGCTTTCAGAATGCACTCCATAAAAATGCCTCTTTGTCTACTTTAGAACAGAGAATAGGAAAAGGATTAAATGTATTCTGAAAATAAGTATTTAGAGAGTACACTTGGTAGGCTGAAGATACATTTTGAATGAGGTGAAATGTTTTTTTAATCCCTAAAACTAAAAATGTACATTTTGTAATTTATCATGAAGAGAACGTCTTTATCTTAGTCCTGTTTTAACTCTTCGTTCTCTAAAGTAAACACAGCAAACATATTTTAGTGTTTCATGAATCCAAGTTAATCCATTGGTTTTTAATTATTTTCGGAAGTGTGACATAATTTAGGAATATCTCTCTCTCTCTCTCTCTCTCTCTCTCTCTCTCTCTCTCTCTCTCTCTCTCTCTCTCTCTCTCTCTCTCTCTCACATGGCTACAAAAGCCCCTTTGCAGTCAAATTACAGCACATCTGTATGTTGCCTTTGTTTTTCATGTATACACAACATATATATATATATATATATATATATATATGGAATGAACTCAGAATGGTCCCCTGAGTTTTTTATGATATACACAGGGTGTCCCATAAGTCCGGCATCATAGGAGAAATTCATATTTTTCTATTTCTACAAACCATAATTCATATGCTCGGGATGCCAATTTCCCGTCCACCATTCTGTTCAGTGACGAGGCTGTTTTTAATGGAAATGGTGAGGTAAATCGACAGAACACCCGCTACTGGTCTCAAAACAACCCTCACTGGTATACCTCTTCAAAGGAACAAGGTGCATCTAGGGTAATGGTATGGTGTGGCATTTGGAAGGATCGGATCATAGGCCCCCTCTTTTTCGATGAACATGTCACTGGAGGCACCTACCTACGTATGCTCAAGGAAGAAGCATTTCCCAGTGTCTTGAACGAAGAAGGAAATTTCCCAACATGGTTCCAGCAAGACGGCGCTCCTGCACATTACAGCACCCAAGTAAGGGAATACTTGTACCAACAATTCCCTGGTCATTGGATAGGACGTCGAGGGCCTGTGGAATGGCCAGCTAGAAGCCCGGATCTCACGCCACTAGATTTTTATCTCTGGGGCCACTTGAAAGCGCTGGTATACGCAGAGAAAATTAGGAGTGTTGAACATTTGCGGCAGCGCATTATTGGGGCATGTAACACCATTACTCCTGACATCATTCGCCGTGTGCTTGCTGACTGGGTATCACGTCTGAATTTGTGTATTGAAAACAGTGGTGGGCATATTGAGCACGTTCTGTAAATAAAAGCTTTTGTTTTGCCTTTTTTTGTTATTTTTCCTATGATGCCGGACTTATAGGACACCCTGTATAATATACATATATATATATATATATATATATATATGTATGGTGTCCCAAAAAAGTGCCTATTTTCATTTGCCCGTTAATTTATAATGGCTGTATATTTTATTATTGGGGTTTCTTCTTCAGAAAGGTAACAAATTACTTATACATTTCTAATGGCTGATCCCTCAAACAGTGATACAATGTTTGCAGCCGGAACAGAAAATCAAGATCGTTGAGTGGTTTCATGTGACAAAATCTGTGACGCAGGTGCAGAAGAACTTTTGCTGAGATCCACTCGATAGAATTACAATATCACGAACTATTACAAAATTTAAAACTAAAGGAAATGTAAGCAATCAACATAAGGGTAACAGTAGTAGGCGACGACCCACAAGAACTGTGCAACACGTAAATATGGTTCACGAAATTATTGCGCGCAATCTGCAGAAGTCAGTTCGACGTTTGTCAGCAGAAGTAGGTATTTCACGAACATCTGTGCATCGTATATTTCGTACCAAATTAAACCTTTTTCCCTACAAAATTAATTCACAAGCTTCACTGATTAATGTTCAAAAACAAAAACGAATGGAATTCGCAACATGGATGTTAGCAAAGCTAGAAGAAGATCCTGAGTTTTTGAAACACATCCACTTCACTGACGAGGGAGATTAATAAACAAAACTTTCGTTACTCGTCACTGGGGAAACTCAACCTTTGAGTCGCTGTTGGGTGGCATGGTGTAATAGGTCCCTATTTCTTTGAGAATGAAACTGGAAAAGCAGTAACGGTAACACAAAATTCATATCGTCAGATGCTCCAAGATTTCTACTTACCACAACTAATTAGTTTGTCCTGGAAAAGAAATGTAACTGCATTAACCCAGATTCACAGTAGTTTCAGCAGAATGGGGCACCTTCACACAGTGCTTGTGAAACTCGCAACTTTTTGAGGAAGCATTTTTCCGGCCGATTAATCTCCCTTCATTGACCTCACACCTTTGACTTTTTTTTGTGGGGTTACATGAAAGACAGGACCTATTCAACCAAGCCTAAGACATTTGAAAACCTAAAGACTAAAGTGTATGAGGTAATCAACAACATCCCATTTGAGTTATTTCCAAAATTTATTTCAAACATTTGTGTAAGGTTGAACATTGTGTTAGAAAAAAAGTGGCGATTACACTGAACACGTTGTTTAATTAAAGGTAATAAACGTCTATGTTTTACGTACCTATTGCGTTTGTCTTTGTATCTAGATTCCTTATATATATATATATATATATATATATATATATATATATATATAATATATATATATATATATATATAAAAGGTATCGATCAAAATTCTGAGTCTCGTATAATTATGAAAAAAAAAAGCAAAAAAATAAAAAAGTTTTCTTTCTTTGTATTGATATCACTGATATATGACATTTTGGCAATGACTTTTCTTGGAATTCACGTTCTTGAAGCCTTCTTTATATGGTAAACGTGCTGATAACAGCAATTTTATGATCCTCCTGAATTGCTGTACAATTCCGGACCAAAAAAAAAAATAGAATATTGTTTGAAATGCGCTCATGACCTTGATAATACCTTTAAGTTATATACGTTTATGAAGAATATCGAGTAACTGTGATGTCATTATGATAAAAAGATACCTTCTGTGTTCCAATTATGAAAAAGAAATTAAAATATAGCAAAAACTTTATTGATTAGTGGAAAGTTTATGCATAGCGACATACCAAAATTTTAGAATAGCTTGTCAGGTGTTGTAAAAAAATAGAATAACTTCATTATGTTCCGTGGTGGGCACCGTTAACCAAAAAGTTAACTTCGATAACGATAATCCGTTAACCCCAATTTTTAACTCCGATAACGATAATCCGATAATTTTACTACAAAGTTAACGGAAGTTAACGATAATCCGTTAACGATAACTATTTCTTTACTAACATTTAAAAAAATCAAGGAAAAAGCTTTAAAACCCATAGAAAATGTTTATTTATGCAAAATCCAACAATAAATAGGTATTTAACTGTATTTTTATCAAGTTTTGCAACTTTTTTGCTTAATAACTTTTTTTTTTATTTTAATAAAAAATGTACTGATTACATGTTTTGAAACCCTTGTAACCACTAACCATTAACTAAATTTTAATTTACAGAGAATTATTATGGCGGGAACTGAAAGGTAAAATTAAATTTTAGGCACATTTATTAAAGACTATGACACAATGTGCTGGTTGCCCTTCAGAAAGACCAACTTCTCAAAGTCAGGCCCAACTGCCAGTCTTGACCTCTTGGGCCTCAGGATGTCCTTGCCGAGAGAGAAGAGCCGTTCCACTGCGGCAGAGGACGGAATTGGCAGACTGAAGTTATGGCGGTTTGAATTCATTCGCGGAGCGGTGATCTTCCGTGAATGACTGACTCCTCGCAGTTAACGTGTTAACGGACTTTAACAGACTAAATATCGAGTTATCGGAAGTTAACTGGTCCGATAACGATAAATGGAAATTAACTTCCGTTAATAGTCCGTTAAAAAAAGTTAACTTCGTTAATTAACTGTTATCGGATTAACGCTTTAGTGCCCAACACTGATTATGCTTATTGAGTGCTGTCAATATATTAAACTTTATCAAAGACTTTTTAACTCTGCGTCTTAGTATTTAGTTGGTCCACCCTTAGCCCTCATTACGGTCTCCAATTAACGTGGCATCGAGTCGACAAGCCTTCTGTAGTTATCGATTGCCAGGTTGTCATCAAACACCTCTTCAGTTCACTAAGTGTTCCTAGTTTACGCTTTTGGATCTTCTGCTTAGCAATATCCCAAAGATTTTCTACCGGATTAAGATCGGGAGAATGGTAGTACTCCAATTTCATGGGCATCAAACCACGCAGATGTTGCACGAGCCGCATGAGCTGGAACCAGAGCATGTTGAAAACTAAATGGTTCGTCTTCATACAGCTGTTCTGCAGACTTCAGCATGAAGTATTCTAGGATTTTTTGATAAACGTGACTATTGACCCCACACCATTTGCATTCATGCAACCTCACACTAACAGAAGAATGCGAGAGAGGCTTGTCGACTCGATGTCACGTCGATTGGAGGTCGTAATCAGGGCCAAGGGTGGACCAACTGAATACTAAGACGCAGAGTTAAAAAGTCTTTGATAAAGGTTTAATATATTGGCAGTACTCAATAAACGTAATGAATTTATTCTATTTTTTTTAACACCTGACAAGATATTCTAATATTTTTGTATGTCGCTATGCATCAACGTTTCACTATTTCATAAAGTCTTTGCTATATTTTAAATTTTTTTTTCAAAACTGGCACACAGAGGTGTCTTTTTATCATAATGACGTCACAGATACTCGATATTCCTCATAAAGGTGTACACTGTACATTGTACAGTATTATCAAGGTCATGAGCGCATTTGAGACAGTATTCCATTTTTATGGAATTGTACATTGATTTGCTATAAGGAGAACCCTTGAATATTGCGATCTTCTCTTGCAGTAGTTATTCCAAGCCATCCAAATCTGCTACAAGTATCAAAACTCTTATTTTCCTGCACCGTCTGCATGGTTCTTCAACATACTTTATTGGATGCTCCAGGGCACTTCCTCTTTGGGTATTTCCATGTTCGTGAGAACGAGTAAATTTGAGTTCTTAATTCACTTGTTAACTCTCTTCACTTCGTGGTACAAAGGTTTATCAGACATTTTCCTAAAATATCTGAAAAAGATAAGGGAACCCTATATCCATTGATGTTTTATTATCTCTTAGCACACCTGGCTTCGTGTAAGTATTCAAACAAAAATGTACGAGTAATAAATTTTGTGGAGAGTAAAGGTAAGGAGCCTTCCAAAAGTACACATTTGCTGAAACTACAGGATTCGTTAGAGACAAGTGACAAAACTGCTCGACATCATGTAAATTTTAGTGAAGATATGATTAGTTCTGTTCAGTATAAAAAGGGGTTTCGCTCGAAAGACTTGCGTACTCTATTTGTTTCGGCTGGTTTGTTCTATATCTCTTAACATTTTTACATTAAGAAAGAGATTGGAATCAAATATATGATTCGGATATATATATATATATATATATATATATATATATATATATATATATATATATATATATATATATATATATATATGGGAATGAACTCAGAATGGTCCCCTGAGTTTTTTATGATACACACAGACCGTGCATGGAACAAGGAACTCTTCTGGGATAATTAAATCCACTATAATCCGAATAAGTAATGGTAAATGACAAATACCATAGTTTTTCTCTTTCATGATGCTAGCCCGACGCGGGCAACGGGTCGCTCGCGAGTCTTTTGCTTATATTGAGGTTCTAAATGTAGCAGGGCTAGGCTGCTTTAAACCCTAGATCCATGTCCCAAAGCTGGATCCTGTCTGCTTTGCAGATAGCTGGTGAGGGAAGCTATATTTATGGGACCTCTTTGCGAGCGACCCGTTGCCCGCGTCGGGCTAGCATCATGAAAAAGAAAAAGTATGGTATTTGTCATTTACCATTACTTATTCGGATTATAGTGGATTTAATTATCCCAGAAGAGTTCCTTGTTCCATGCACGGTCTGTGTGTATTATATATATATATATATATATATATATATATATATATATATATATATATATATATATATGTGTGTGTGTGTGTGTGTGTGTGTGTGTGTTAAAATACATAATGTGCGTGTCCTACAATTAAAATCTCATTTAAGACGAACAGTTCCGTAATAAAATGGAAGAAAACTTTTGAATGAAAACTGGGTAAGTGTTAAGCCATTGGTGAAACTGAGGTTAGGTTATCTTAAGGCTAAGTTAATGAAACATTAGATCACTCATCTTGTTGGTTCTTGAGAATAATAGTGTTTTAGTCAGTGTGGAAAAAACTAAAAAAACCGTACAGAAAACAAGTGGGATACACACACACACACACACACACACACACAAAACATAAAACAGTCGAAAATGTGACAGTATACCATAATTTCATTAAATGAAAGAATTAAAATATTTTTCAAAATTCATAATACTGCCCTTTACTTTTGACCACACCATAAAAATTCAAAGTTCAAAACCGCCCTCTGAGGAGGCACTAAGTCTGTAAATACATACGAGACAAAAAAAGTTTGAATAGCAAAAGTTTGTATATAAAAATAGGATTTTTATATACAACAATAATGCTTTCATTGAATATAAAATTTAGGATGGTATGTCCAATTTACTCTCGACCATCAACACTATAAACCAAAAAAAAACCAAGTCCTATAATAATCTGAGTTGAAAAGCTTAAAAAAATAACACCTTCGATTTTCATAATATAATTTGTACTGTAAATACGTATCGTATAATCGGTGCTACTGTAGTATGCGGTCTACCTACGATTCGGCGGTCTACCTTTTAATTATAGCTTCTTATCTTCTTATTATTTTATTATTAGGTTAATTGTACGCCCTTGACGATTGGTTAGGTTAAGTCGTGATATTTTCGTTAAAACTAACGAAAATATCACGACTTAACCTAACCAATCATCAAGGGCGTACTGTAGTTTTTGTCATTTAATGTTTTAAATGTGTTAATGTTTTATAATTCCTTAATGTTTAACTTCTTTGATAATTCCTTAATTGTGTAAATTAAATTATAATTCCTTTCAATTCATTTTCAATTCCTTTTAAATATTTTGAACGGTAGACCGCACATACTACAGTAGAAACTTAACGGTAGACCGCATACTACAGTAGAAACTTAACGGTAGACCGCATACTACAGTAGAAACTTAACGGTAGACCGCATACTACAGTAGAAACTTAACGGTAGACCGCATACTACAGTAGAAACTTAACGGTAGACCGCATACTACAGTAGCACCGTATAATCTCTGTGCTAATGCAAAACCCGAAATGATAGATGAAATATTTAATACAATTTACTAAGGAAAGGTTTACGACAATACAAAACCTAACAGACAGTTCGCTTCAACCTTCGGTCGGCTCACAAAAATTGGAAAATGTCGAGAGCGAAGTCACCAGAAAGGAGAAATCATACGTTAATTCCTTTGAAAGGAAGCACGCCTTACGATCTTAAAGATACTGTGTAAATGTCAGAAGAAGAGTTGAGGATTGGAGCACCCAACAAATATACCGGTGTATATATATATATATATATATATATATATATATAACTGCAATGACCACGCAGTATATTAATGTATAGAAACGACGTAAGTATAAAGGAGTGTTCTGCACACGAGGAAGAGAAATAACGAACAAATGAAAAATGAGGTGGCCGCCCGGGAATCGAACCCAGGACCTTCCGATTGCCGGTCAGGCATGCTACCACTGTCTGACCGGCAATCGGAAGGTCCTGGGTTCGATTTCCGGGCGGTCACCTCATTTTTCATTTGTTCGTTATTTCTCTTCCTCGTGTGCAGAACACTCCTCTATACTTACGTCGTTTCTATACATATATATATATATTATATATAAAGGCGAGACAGGGAACATCCTTAACCCTGAAAGAAAATAGTTTCGTTGTGAGAGGACCAAAACTGTTTAATCAGCTGCCCAAAGACTTAAGGAACACGAATGGTGTTGCAGTGGACATCTTCAAAAGAAGATTAGTCGCCTGGCTCAGAACAATCCCCTATGACTCGGGCGTACCTGGCTATGTGAGGTGGAGAGTACAAGGAACCAACTCACTCCTTCACCAAGCCAACTCGAGAGGAGGGGCGACAAGCTTGACCTTCGTGAAATGAGGAATCATCGCACGGAACCTTTGAAATGTTGAAAGGTTAAAAGGTGTATACAGTATATATTATAATATATATAATATATATATATATATATATATTATATTATATATATATATACTTGCATTACCAAAATTAATTATCATATGTACTATTTACGAAAGAGATGTATCGGGTCCGACCAATAGTCTTGGTAGGTGAAACTAGAGTGAAAATACGTGTCCGTGAAACTTATGGTAGTTACCGGCACCTCTGTACTCACATTACATATAAAACATGCAGTGGCGTAGCTAGGTTTTTGGCGCCCTGGAACAAGAATTTTCAAGCGCCCCTATAATCCTAAGATTAATCTATTTAATTGTCAAATACAAACGTAACTGTACAAAATACTTTTTCAATTTATTATATCTTACTATATATGTAATTATGTAAACATACCATATATCACCATACATAACATTTATGAAGTAATAAATGCAAAAAACTTCACTTTTTTCTACGTGAAGGTCAAAATATGAAAATAAAAACCCGAGGAGGATGCCAGTGGGCGTCGAAACTGTTGTGGAAATAAACTCTGTCTATTAGAGTGGGTTTTTATTTTCATATTTATGAAGTAGGTAGCTTTATAAACTTACAGAGCTGGGCACCGCAAACTCAAAATCACTTCCGCAATCGCAAATCCACAAACTCAAACCTTACCTTCCGCAACCGCAAATCCGCAAACTGCTTGCCATTTTTGGTGCCGCAAACGCAAATCCGCAAACGCAAACCATATTTCCAATTTTTACAGTGCTGGGCACTTCCGCAAACACTTCCGCAAACCGCAAATTCCGCAATCGCAATTTTAACTATAAAAAGTATCCAAAACATTAAAGAGGTATAAAAAGTTTTTATATCTTTTTAATGTTTAATGTTTTAGCCTTGTTTTTATTAAAAACAAGGCTAAATAATTTATTACAATAAATCACTATTGTAGAAGAAATAAAAATACTACATATATTGATATATTATATTGAACAAAAACACCTCCTGCAAGTAAATAGTAAATAAATTAAATAATAAATTTAATCATTTGAATTTCATAAATTTTGAGACTTAGACACGTTAGAGAAGACTGTACTGTAACTGTAGTAACTGTACACACATTACATTACACAAGTTAAATTAAGTTAACACTGTGACTGTACACAACTTGAACTCACTGTACAACTCAACCCCTCTAGCCTCTACAAGTGTACGCCTCTGGCTTTGTCCACAAGTTCAGTCGTCCTCCTCCAGTAACTGAGCCAAATCCAGTTTTAATAAGTCCATGTTCCCCTTCATGAACACGAGACGTTGGAAGTTGTCAGAGGTCAGGCTGGCCCTTTTGGGCTTCATTATATCTGACCCATGGGAGAACAGTCTCTCCACGGCCGCAGAGCTGGGGATGGCCGTGTTATACTTGAGGAAAACATGAACCCAGGCGTTGCGGTGAAGTTTGGGGAACATGCTCTGCTCCAGCCACGTGGGAAATTTGCGGAAAGATTTGCGTTTGCGGTCTTAGTTCCGCAACGCAAATTCACTAATTTGCGATGACTTTGCCGCAAACGCAAATCCGCAAACGAAAAACATACTTCCGCAATTGCGGAATTTGCGGTTTGCGGAAGTGTTTGCAGAAGTGCCCAGCTCTGTAAACTTATAACTTATACTCCAAACGAAGGACCACCAGCTTGGCACATGTTTCAAAATTGAAGGTTCTAAAACGTGACTTCTCATGCTTTTCTTGTTGCAAATTGATCAGTCACAGTACCCAGATCGAATCGTCTCGCCCTTTGACGTTCGATAGACAGAACTACTAATACACTTAATCGGTGTGCTTGGACATTAGGCTTCGCGAGTAGGTCTTGATGAGCTTAAGTTTCGAAAAAATTATTTCCGCAGTAGCTACCGTCACTCGTAAGGTAAGGAAGATGAGGCGTGTGGCCAATGACATTAGAGCAGTGGCGTAGCTACGGGAAGGGAGTGGAACTACAATATGTAAAATAGTTATACATTATTTCACACTTATTTGCAAAAATAAGTAAATATAAATATTCATAAAAAAATATATAAAATTATAACCAAATATCATCGACTCCAGACGCGGCACACCATACACCTTGGTGTCAGTTCACATTCACTTACAGCACCGGCCTTTCGAGGGGCTTGCGCCTGCAGCAAAATGTTTCACTCGCTTTCACTGAAAACATGTAATAGCTGTCTTTACGAGTAAAAGTTAGAGGTAAGATAATGAATTTCATGCTACGTATTTCTTACTTATTTCAACATTATATGGGAATAAAACCTGTATCAATTCAAACATTCAAGCCATATACAGATATTCAGAATTATTGGTTCAATTTGCTTAGAGCAAGCTTGAGGTTAATATGATTATGTTTGTGATCAAAACGAGTATATTTTGTTGCTTCAGGGAGGAAGCAAAAACTTGAGGTACATCTTGTTCCCGATGAATCATGGATCCACACCATATAAACAACCAGGAGCGAGTGTGCAGTGCAAATTAAGGACAAGCACGTAAAATGAAAATGTATTGGATTCCCCATTGGCATATGATGAATCAAAACAATGTTGCTTCCATTGGCACACATGATGACCGACGTACGGAAGAGACACGTGACATTCTTGGTAGTGATTCTATCAGACTAATGTTATTCTGTTGACGTGACATTTATCGGCAAGATTTTTGGGGGTTAGATGAAGTTAGGTTAGGTTGAATTAGGTTAAATTTACTGCATACTTGCCAACCCTACTGATTTGAAAGCTATTCTAGCAACAACATACAAATAATATCAAACCTTTTATGCTCAGAATGGACTAGAGTCCATCATCTAAGGTTAGATTTTGAAGAATTTTTCCGGGGTTGCATGCTCCCGGACCTCCTGGCATTGAGTACAAATCCTACCGCTTTTGCTTTTCAAAATATTGGCAAGTTTGTTATTATCGTGTAGAGAGAATGTCCCGGCTAGTAGGTGGGCGTTGGTTCGATGCTACTAGGAGCTCTTACCCTGAATGATTTGTACAGTAAAGTTTTTACTTTCTATTTGAAACGTAATTTGTGAAACTCTGTTTGTTAAGCGTTAACTGTAAAATATATATATATATATATATATATATATATATATATATATATAAAGGGTACCAATCAACAACAGACTGGTTGGTCCCTACGAGGCTTTATCTTTTCCCTGTGGTGGTTTGCTTATATATATATATATATATATATAATATTATATATATATATATATATAATATATATATATAATATAAAGGGCGCTGTTATAAGTGAATGTGAACTGACACCAAGGTTTATGATGTGCTGCGCCTGGAGTCGGTTATATTTGTAAGTTTATATTTATTTTTATAAATATTTATATTTACTTATTTTGGTAAATAAGTGTGAAATAATGATAACTATTTTAAATAGTTCCACTCGCTTTCCTTAGCTACGCCACTGCTCTGATGTCATTGCCGCATGCCTCATCTTCCTTACCTTACGAAGTTACGAGTGACGGTAACTGCTGCTGAAAGAAGGTTTTCGAAACTTAGCTCATCAAGACCTACTCGCGAAGCTCAATGTCCCAGCACCGATTAACTGCATTAGAAGTTCTGTCTATCGAACGGCGAGACACCTCGATTTGGATACTGTGACTGATCAATGCTTAAGGCACACGTGCTAATATTTTAACTGTGAGTCAGGAGTAATGTTTCAATATGAGCAGCAATATGGCATTTTTGCCAAGTATGTATAGGGTTAACGTACTACGAGGCTTCCGTATTTGGCTTATCATCACTGGAAGCAACAATGCTTTGTTATCATAATCAAATAAACAGTCTGATTCATATCCATTTCCGAATCTATGTCGCTAGTTTGCACACACACACACACACACACGAAACCAAAATGTCGATAATATCGCGAACCTTAAACGATAAGATCTGATATGTAGGATTCCTAACATACACGAGAAACCCCTACGTTACGGGTAGATAAAAAGAGGTGAAAAATGATAGCGATGATAAGATTAACGTATGATGGAGCAATGACAGGAAAGGAGCTAAAATGACCGATTGTCCTGGAAGGGGAACTGAGATCCCATTCTTCTCGTAGACACGACAGAATACTATCGTGAGAGGGAACAGGTGAGACCCATTCAGAAGAAATGAAATGGAAAAGGATATACAGAAATGAAAGAAGAGAACAGAAATTCGCAAGTGGAAAAAAGACCGTTTAATACGTAAATGTAAACAAAAGAATTAATTTTTTTTTATGCAAAGAAAATTTTAACATTTTAAACTCTAAAGTAACTCGAAGATTAAAGAAATGTTTTTAGTATTTTCTGAAAGAATCAACAGCGGAGCGTTTTTCCCCAAAGATGTCCAAATAATTGAACTAAAAAATAAACTACAAAATTTCGTTTTTGGAGGGAAAAAAAAAAAAAAAAAAAAAGAGGCGTAAATGTTAATGTAAAAAAATATCTTTCAAACGAACTGTGAAGTCGATAATTGAATTTTATTTCATGTCAGTTTTATACATTCTGGGCATATAATGCCAAATACACCTCTTTTTACCATATTAATACTTGAGTAACAAATTTCCTTATAAAAAATCAATGGTGACTTGAGGAATCCAATATACTCGATATTGGTCCGAATCGTTTTACTTGCGCTTATATTCCTATAACTATCGACAAGCCCGAATCCCCAAAAACCGATAAATTCAAAATTTAAATGCAATAACAAGTCGTTTCGATAGCTATAAAATTTGCATAGTTGAATGAGAAACTGCAGGAAGTCTTCAGCTCTGCCACGAGGAATAATCGTTAAGGAAAAGAGAAAAATTGAAGACTACAGGGAAAGAAACTATGGTGAGGAACGGAGAATGAATAAAGCGGATGGTGGCGAGTTGGAATGGGAATAAAATAATGATGGAAAAGTTAAATGAAAAGAATAAGAAATAGGTATTGCGAATGGATGGGGAAGAACTCGAGAAGAAGAGAAAATTAAGATAAAAGATATAACATTGAAAATAAGGTTTGTATCTTAATGTCAAAATAACGTATTTTGTTGGCACAAACATCGAATTGAGAGAAGTGCATTGGCGTGATGCTCTTTTCTTAACGTAAAAATGATCTAAAATAACGTTATAATTTTGAAGGTAATGTTTGCTTCCATTATTACGTATATTCAAGTATAAAAAAAATAGGAAAATTTAATTCCCACAATTTCTAATTCTTACTCGTCATAATAAATTATTTCACATACAAATCTTCAGTCAATATTATTCCCATATTTCCTGAAATTAAATTCTGTCACAATTAGGTATTCTTGGTTCGGAAATTCAGATATTTGCCCGAAGTAAATTTATGGAATCGTAATAAATGTTTATTTTTATTAGAAGAGGTGCCAGTTATGCTATTTTTTACGTGGGTTCTCATTAACAATTAATAGGTTAAGATTCGATTACTTTTGTGAAAGGTTTAAAATATAAATTTTACGTCTTTGAAATTCTGAATATATAAGTCATATAGGACATTAAGCTTACAGTTTATTGTCTTTTGATATCCAGCGTCAAGCCTAGTTACCTCTGTGAAAACGTTTCAAATAGATCTACTCATAATAAAGCTTTCGTTAATATATTGATAGATAAATGCACCAACGTATACTTGACCTTAGCCGGTATTAGGTCTTGCATAGGAAATTTAGAAATTTGGTTAGAATAGGTTTTAATCGCTAAGTTAGATTACGTTAATAAAGGTATAAAAAAAATACTATCTCTATAGACCCGCAATTCTACGCTATCTTTTTAACGTAGAAAACTTTAAACACAAATTTGTATGCCAATGAGAATCAAAAGGCCTCAGAATGTCTTTTAAAATGCTTTCAAGTGAATAAAGGTTTTAACCGCTAAGTTAGATTACATTAATAAAGGTATAAAAAAATACTATCTCTATAGACCCGCAAGGTACTTGTGGGTTATCTGTCGCCACTTTTTAATATTTTTTTATTTATTTATTTTTATATATTAAGAGAAGAGGATTCTTTATACTGTACGGCATTGACGATTGGTTAGGTTAAGTCGTGCTAGTTTGGTTAAATACCGTTTTATTTAACCAAACTAGCACGACTTAACCTAACCAATCGTCAATGCCGTATAGTATAAAGAATCCTCTTCTCTTAATATATAAAAATAACTAAATAAAAAAAATATTAAAAAGTTTTTTATTTAACCAAACTAGCACGACTTAACCTAACCAATCGTCAATGCCGTACAGTATAAAGAATCCTCTTCTCTTAATATATAAAAATAAATAAATAAAAAAATATTAAAAAGTGGCGACAGATAACCCACAAGTACCACCCGCAATTCCACGCTATCTTTTTAACGTAGAAAACTTTAAACACAAATTTGTATGCCAATGAGAATCAAAAGGCCTCAGAATGTCTTTTAAAATGCTTTCAAGTGAATCCTTTCTTTACATAAATTTTCAAAGATCTGAACCCAAAATTCGCTTCATTTTTACCTCGTAAATTAAAGCAACATCTCTGCTTCCATTCTTACATATCTCGTATTTGAAATATGCTCTAGTTACTTTCCATTGCACAAAGGAACGAAATATCTTCGTAAGTTTTTCATATTGAATGGTTATCCTATTGGTCTTCATAATTCAACCATTGGTTCGACTTTAAATAAGCTCTTTGTGCTCCCAACCAAAAAACAAGTCTGAAGAAAACCAAAATATATATATTTTTACTTCCAAAAGAAATAAACTATTAAAATTGTCAGACAATTTTTTTTTCCTACAAATAAAAACAAGATAATTCTTAAACCCCATAAAACCGATGGCTCGCTTCATAAATTTAAAGACAAACTCCTTAAAGAGCTATAACCACCCATTATGTATTTTTATATGTGTGACCCCTGTATAGGATCTCATATAAACAAACCAAAAAGTCATTTAAAAACAAGGATTTCAGAACATATTGGCATCTCTGTACGTACATTTATTAAATAATCCACCCCATTCCCACATCTGAAATTGTAGCCACACACACACACACACACACACACACACACAATTTCATGTTTTTCTTCCTCGTGCTTGCGCACTCCGACTCTTCTGTCGACTTGCTACGTTTAAATTTAAAATTAAAATTAATTTTATATTCCAGTTAAACTTTGATTTTATTGAATTTTATTGTAAATGAACGTTTCTGTTACGTTCATAGGTTTTAACGCTGAAACGCCTGATCATAAATAAACATTTTTCGTCTCAATGGTAGTCTTATTCTTATTAAACTACAGTTTGCGAAACATATATCTTTGGCATATATTATATATATATATATATATATATATTATATATATATATATATATATATATATATATATATATATATATTAGGGTGACAATAAAAATCGAAAGTTGGAGTTTTTTATTGGCCATTTGTTCAATGCTGCTACTACATGAGAAAACAATGTACAGGGTGTCCCGTAAGTCTGGACCCATAGGGAAAAATAATAAAATTACAAAATAGTCCAAAAATTTATTATAATATTTTTTTTATTATTTTTATTATTATTTTTATTATTTTTTTATTATGATCTTACTCCGCTCGAGTTTTATTTGTGGGGCCACTTGAAAGCCAAAGTGTACGAGGTCAAACTTCAGAACATTTTCCACCTTAAAGCACGCATTGTGGAGGCGTGTCAAGAAATTTCTGCGACTGTGATTCAGAAAGTGCTGTCGCAGTGGAGATTGCGTCTTCAACTATGTGTGCGACACAACGGCGGACACTTTGAACAGATTATGTAATAAATTTTTGGACTATTTTGTAATTTTATTATTTTTCCCTATGGGTCCAGACTTACGGGACACCCTGTAGTGTAAATATTAGGTCATTCAGATAATATTTAAGGGTGTCTCAAGTGAGGTAAATAATTCTCCTTATTCATTAATATTTTTTTTAATTACTTATTACGATTGGAGTACGCCTGCACTTAAACTTTATGAACTAAAACTAACGTTTATTTACATTAATTAAAAAAAATATTAATTTATTTTTACTAGGTAATGAACAATTAATTTGTGTTATAAGGAGAATTATTTACCTCACCTGAGACACCCTTAAATATTATCTGAATGACCTAATATTTACAGTACATTGTTTTCTAACGTAGTAGCAGCATTGAACAAATGGCCAATAAAAAACTCCAACTTTCGATTTTTATTGTCACCCTAATATATATATATATATATGGTTCAAGATGGAGCCCCTGCTCACAGAGCACGCCAAACTGTCACATTCCTTGAGAACGAAACACCGGATTTTATCGAACCCAATATGTTGTCGGCTAGTAGCCCCAGTCTTTCACCACTAGATTATGGTGTTTGAGAAGCCCTGAAGTCTAAAGTTTACATCCCTGGGACCAATATAAGAGATATAGATGAACTACGCGAAAGAAATCGGCTCGGCTGGAAGAAGGTGTCTCAACGATATGTAAACAGGTATATTAATCAGTAACGTCCACGTTTGGAAGCCTGCGTTGGGCAGGTAGGGGGACACATCGCGCAACTTCTCAATTAAGACGAACAACATGCTAAGGTAAGTATTTATGAAGTTTGGGAGCTCTAGTCCCCTTACTTTTTTTAATATGACAATTTACCGCTAAGGAGTCACTTTTTTTTTACCTACCCTGTATTATATATATATATATATATATATATATATACACATAAGATGATGTCTGTTTTATGTTTGTATACACAAATTTAGTATACACATTAAGGAAAAACCAAGGAAGGTTTTAGTAACACATCACCCCCTCCCATTCCCCTCTCACCTTGGGGGCTTATATATATATATATATAAAACTACGCCATACCCACGCCACAACATCGCCTCCCTTTAGATCAACGAAATTAAGCGACATTGGGTCCGTTTAGTAATTGCATAGTTGAACATCCTCCGAGTTCAGATGATGTACTGACCCGTAGTTCGGATCCTACGCAAAACTGTAGCTTCTCTCTATCGCATGACCTTTGCCGTGACAAACAAGTTAAACAAACCCAAACTATATATATATATATATATATATATATTATATATATAATATATATATATATATATATATATATATTAACGAAAGTTGCGCAAAAAAGAATATGGATATTTTTGTACTCGGATAACACTGGTCATTGTCGCTTTCAGTGATGATGAACTACTGACGGAGGTGTTGTCAATACATTAATCCACTGTTTACTTGACAATGCTGCTGCGAGTTGCTCGCATCCTGAAATGGGAGTATGGGTGGAATGATACTCTTTGAGGAAAAAATGTTGAAATTTCCATCATACTTCAACTTAAATTTTAACTATGAGTGTCTTGGTGGTGTAGTGGTTAGCGTCGCTGACTACGAATCCATCGGCACCGGGATCGAGACTCGGTGACGGCAGGCGGCGCGCAGCAAAACCCAGCTGTTCATCCTTCCACACAATAAAAAATAAGTTGGTTGGTAGATAAATGGATACCCTGGGTAGCCTAGTGGTTAATACGCTGGGCTGCTGGTGAGGCGTGGTTCGGATTCGACGTTAAACTATAGGTCTAAAGTAGAGTGACAAGCTTGACCTTTGTCAAAATGAACAATTCGGGCGGAAGCAAAGCCCAGGTTATGTAAAAAGATGTTTAACTCCTCACACTTCTACTTAAAGTATGAATACATCGATGATTATATATATATATTATATATCGGGTGGCCCCAAAAAAACGCCTTGAGATTTGAACATCAATAACTTTAAAAATATGCAGTTCACACTTCCAAAATTTACATAACTTTTACCTCAATCTATTAGCCATCATAAAAATTTCAGACCTCTACATAAAGTACTTTTTCCACAGCCGAGGGAACAATGAGGTATGGTGAAAAAAAACGAATATCCTAAATCCTAAATGTGTATCTGGCAAGTATTCTAAGACTTGTAGTAGTTTCCTTAGCCTATGGATAATCTGTTAGTCTCTGAAAAACGTCAGATGATATAGGCTACGCCCATCTTAAATACTTTTTAAACTTACCCTTCAAATTATGGTTCTAACTAACGGTGAAAAAGCGGTGATTGAAAAGTGTTTCTTGGAAAAAAGATGGACTGGGGCAAGAATTTTGAAGAAATTTCCAGGAATAACTTGTAATGTTACGTCTGTGAAAAGAATAATTAAAAAACTTAAAGCAACCGGTTCGACGGCACGGAAGCGTGGAAGTGGTCGACCTAAAACAGTTTACACTCAAGACAATACGTATAGCAATAATCGAAATGATGAGCCTCTTTCAAGAAGATCGACCTGGGTCACACTGCTCTCAGAGGAAAATTGCAAGAAATTTAGGTATCAGCCGAAGTTCCATACAAAGAATGCAGAGAACGGTAAGACTTAAAGCATTTAAAAGGATCCGTGTTTCAAGATGTGACAGCAATGTAAGAGCTAAAAGAAAAATTCGTTGTAGAAAATTACTTGATAGATTTTCGTCCAATGATGTTAAACAAAATAGTTTAAAAAAAAAGATTTCACTATCGAGATTGCTCAAAACTCCCGGAACGATGTTGTTTATGGTCGGCGTAAGAAAGACATTCCTCCATCCAGACAAGTCGGTTTTCCAAAAGAAGCATGGTATTAGCAGGTGTATCGTGGAATGGAAAGACGAAAATTCATTTCATTTCAGAAAATAAAAAAATTAATTCAGAAACCTATGTAAATCTCTTGGAGGAGAATCGTTTGCCTGATTGTCGGCGTCTGTATTATGGAAACGATTTCATACCCCAACAAGATAGTGCTACAGCTCATACTAGCAAGTTCACACAGAAATATCTACAACAGAATATCATCAACTTCATTTGAAAAAACGATTGGACCCCGGCAATCACCTGATTGCAATCCCATGAATTATTGCAGATGGAACAGTGGAACACTCTTGCAGAGAAGATTTACAGTATGAAGGCCAAACAGAAAAGTTTACAGAAATGCAATTAAAGAAAAAACTACTCGAATGTTGGGACAAAATAACATTAGCAGAAATCAGAAAATGTATCATGTCGTGGAAGAAAAGGTTAAGATTAGTTTGTAAGCAGGACAGCGGACATATTGATCATATTTGTTGATAAGATATGAATAATTAAATTTTTTCAGTTTATGATATTCGTTGTTTTCACCATACTTCATTGTTCCTTTAGCTGTGGAAAAAGTATTTTATGTAGAGGTCTGAAATTTTTATGATGGCTTATCAATAGATTGAGGTAAAAGTTACGTAAATTTTGAAAGTGTGAATTGCATATTTTTGAAGTTATTGATGTTCAAATTTCAAGGCGTTTTTTTTTGGCCACCCGAATATATATATTATATATATATATATATATAATATATATATATATATATATATATATATATATATATATATATATATATATATATATATATATATATATATATATACACACTCTATAGGTTATGAGATTTATATCCTGCCAATAAAGCGTATCATTATCATTATCATCATTATATATATATATATATATATATATAATATATATATATATATATATATATATATATATATATATATATATATATAATATATATATATATATAATAATATCAATATTTATGGATTTGAGTAAGGCGTTTCATGTAATAGACCATAATATTCTACTTAATAAATTATATTGTTACGACTTTAGAGGAGCAATCTGTGATTGGTTTAAAAGTTATTTGTCCAATAGATATCATTTTGTATCAGTAAATAAGGTTTGCTCAACTAAAGCGCTTGTCAAACATGGTGTGCCACAGGGCTCAGTTCTGGGTCCACTGTTATTTTTATTATATATAAATGACCTTCCACGTTCATCTGATATACTGAACTTCATAATGTTTGCAGATGATACAACTGTCTCTTTTTCTTGCAAAGATGTTAATTCAGCTAAGAATATATTTCATTCAGAATTAATCAGTGTAATGAAATGGTTGACCACCAATAAACTCTTCCTAAATACCAGTAAAACAAATTTCATGATTTTTACTGATAAAAGAAATGTATATCTTGATGAACTTGATGTTAATGAAATCGCCATAAAGGAGTGTACTGTAACAAAATTTCTTGGTGTAATGCTAGATAAGAATTTGCAATGGAGTGATCATGTAAATTATATCGCGAAAAAGATTTCAAGGAGCGTTGCTATAACGTTTAAACTTAGAAATGTAGTCCCTAAACAAGTTTTATTGACTCTTTATCATACTCTTGTTCTTCCTTATATAACGTACTGCACCCTTGTTTGGGGAAACTCCGCTAACAACGCATTAAATGGTATCTTTGTCATCCAAAAACGAGCAATAAGGTTATTATCTGATGCTGATTTCCTTGATCACTCTAGTGCATTATTTAAAGAGCTAAACCTACTAAAACTCAACGATATATCCAAACTGGCACATTTTATTTTTATTTACAAGTGTAAGAACAAAATCATTAATTTACAATGGGTAAACAGATATTTTGTAACTCATCAAGAAATCCACTCTTATCAGACCAGAAATAGATCAAAGCTTGTTATACCCCAATTTCGATTGTCTTCATCTCAAAAACTATCCATTTTCATTGGAGTGAAACTATGGAATGACTTGCATGCCGATATAAAAAATATTGCGAATGTAAATTTGTTTAAAACCAAGTTGAAATCCCGATTAATAATGGCATACTAACAAAAATCTAGGATTAATGTCCACCAATATTGTTTAATATTGTCCATTAATATTGTTTAATATTGTAATACATGTTTTACTATTAGTAATACTTATTTACTTATTTATTTATTTATTATTATTAATTTATAACAACTAACTGCTAATTTTTAATAAGAGCCCAGTAAAGCCTAAAGCAGAGCTTTCCAAACTGTGTGTCGCGACACATTAGTGTTTTTTGTATTTTGAAAATTTTGATTTTTCTATCAACAAAATCGGCTACAAGATAAACCACCTACTGAAAAATTATGTAATATTTGATATTTGATAACAAAAATTACTTAATGTGTCGTGAAAATTTTTATGCTTAAATAGTGTGTCGCCAACGTGAAAAGTTTGGAAAGCTCTGGCCTAAAGCTTAAGGGCCAAATTAAATAAAATAAATAGTCGAGCTTCACAATTATTCATGTCATTGTAAATTGGAAAAAATTTATTTATTTTATTATTATTAATAAAGGTTATTCTAGCTATCTATCTATCTATCTATCTATCTATCTATCTATCTCTCTCTCTCTCTCTCTCTCTCTCTCTCTCTCTCTAAATGGATTATTTCAAACTTTGCTTAATTTTTAATAACCAGAAAAAAAAAAATCCAGTCTTTATGATTATATTTTTATTCATGACATTTGGACGTGTTAGAAAAAAAAAAAAAGGTCTTAATTATTTCAAACGTATCTTTCGATATTTATTTATTCATTTCAATTTTCCGAGATTTATAAAATAGAATATTTCTTGGAGCATTTTTCGTTAAAAACAGGGGTAAAATTTTTATGTTTCTATTTGCAAATGTCTTTCCCTCTATTTTGGGGATTTAGATGAATAAAATATATTTTTCGTAGGATCAGTTTTAAGTTAGATTATATATATATATATATATATATATAATATATATATACACAAATTTGTATTATATACACACACTGTATACGTATTAGTTGAAGTGTTGGCCAGGAATTGAAATACAGGGTGTTCGGAAAGTCACTGTGCACTTATATTTATTTAATAGCATACAATAGTATAACATTGTATATATGATAGAGGTTATGGATGGGACCATCAGAACTTATAAAAGGTGTTGAAAGTGATGTTCTTTAACAGCAATACAGGCCTGGACCCGTCTTATTTTATTTTGAAACACCTTTGTCAGTTCTTCATTAATTAACATTAATTATATAAGTGCACAGTGACTTTCCGAACACCCTGTAGTATATTGATATACTTTTACTGGAAATTGAATAATTCACTGAACAAAATAGAACTTTTATTTTTCTCCTTCAAATGAATTTATGCGATTCCAGTGTACCTTTTGACGCTGATTACGAATTTGAAAATGGAATTTTTCTGTCATCCACCAATTTCGAAGGATATGCGAATGAAAACTGACAGATTTTCTTACTTTTTTGGTATATTTAATCGTACAAAAAAGAAGAGTACCTTACCTGAAATGTTTTTCCAGCTGATTTTCGCTTATAACTATTACTAGGGGCTTCTCTTATAAGTGTCCAACAGTATTCGGACAACATATTGGGGCTATATCTTCCTTGGTATCGCTTTTCCATGGTTCATATATCCTGATAAAATTTTTCACCATGCTCATTGCTGACAGCACCCAGGTTTGATGGGAAGAAGTCTAGGTGGGAGTGCGGGAAATGCATTTTCAAAGACATATTACACCCCATGGCTTGGTAATTACTAAGCATTGCTCCACTAGGCCCACAAAAATACCTTCTTTGATTTTCGCTTCGCTGATTCTAAGGAACTAAAGTTTTAGATATAGAAATCAGGGTTGTGGAGTCGGTCCAAAATTTTCCGACTCCGACTCCGACTCCGACTCCGCACATTGTAAAAATTCGACTCCGACTCCGACTCCGACTCCACACATTGTAAAAAATCTAAAAATCCGACTCCGACTCCTCACATTTTAAATATACGACTCCGACTCCTCTAGTGTTTCACTCTATAATTATCATAATAATAAGACATTTCATCACACCACACTAAGTGTGAAATTTTATATTTTATATTTTATATTTAAATAAATATTAATTGTATATTCTGAAAATGTAAAAAAAAAATATTAAAAAAACTTAATCTAGGGCTATCAATGAATAAGGTTATTGACCAAAAAACTAAATAACCTAAATGTTAGTATTTAGGATTTAGAAATTAAGGGTGACACAGGACACAGAAATTGGAGTCGGAGTCGGAAGTTTTTTACCGACTCCGACTCCGACTCCGACTCCGCCCTGAAACGTGCGACTCCACGACTCCGACTCCACGACTCCGACTCCGACTCCACAACCCTGATAGAAATCCAGGTCCGTCTTTATTCATAGTTTTTACAAAATTTTCATCAAACCAAGTTTGATATGGAGAGGTGATAAGAAAACTTTTGTTGGATCTACTGGGGGTTGATGAGCAACATTTTTCTGTCCTGAAACCAAATTTTGTCAAAGTGGCCACTCTTTCTGTGTATAATGACTCCCCTTAGCTCGGCTGTCCCACTCGCAGAGGAAACAAGAGAATTTTATGTATTTTAACTGTAAGCTGGGGGAAGTGCATTCACTTTCAGATCACCACCGATATGTCAGGGGTATTTATCATAGTTAATATGTTTCAAAAGTAACGACATACGTATTGTCATGTGATTCCTTCATGTAAACTTTATGTGCAATCGGAACCGAAAGATAGACATTACCGTTGTGCAGTAGTACAGCTTTCAAACTCAACTTTGATGAATCGATAAAAAGCCTCTATTCCTTAGGATTGTGCTTTCGAAGAAGGGCCTCCATGAGAGCGTTCACATCATTACAATACACTAAATCACTTTCCATGGAGAAAAAACGATGTGAAGTGTGTCTGACGCTTAAGAAATTATGATATTTTTAGTCTTTTGTAAGAGATTCCAACCTTTTAATCTAGAACCTAAGAGCTAAGCCTGATTTTTAGACAGATTCAACTCTCTGACAAGGTCATTTAATTCTGACTAAGAAATTAAATGAGGTTCATTTGATGAAGGTGGTTGAAATTGTGTATCCATGTTATCTTGTCTGTCCAAAGGTTCATTACGAGATTCATCAGGTTGTCGCATGGCTGACAGTAAATTAGGATATTGAATCGCATGTTTAGATTTTGAGGAATGTCCACTTATCTTCGTTAAACAGAAGCAACAATCAGTCGAGTAGTCTCTTTGTTCTCTCCATACCATTGGGACCGCAAAAGGTATTGAAGGATGAGTACCTTTTAACCACTCTCTCAGAGATCTTGCACAAGAAACACAACATACATGATGAGCCAAGATTTTTTCTTGATCTCCTACTTTGCAACCGAAATAAAGTTCATACGCCTTCTTAATTAAAGGAGTGAAACCCTGCTTTTAAGATTTTGTTGTAAATTCACCACACACAAAACAAAAACTGTCAGGGTTGTTTGCACACCTACGAGACATTCTCACTTTTATATTACAAAACCACTGTTTTTTCATTAAACATATACCAAAACAAAATTAATAACTAAATGAACTTAATCACTCAACTGCTGGGTAGCAATGCACGAGACTGACTGAGAGATTAGCACGAATGCGCAATTCTAACACATGACAAACAAGAATGTGCATGTCCTGACAGGTATGTGCTCGTCTAATTCGATGAGAAGCAGCTGCTGCAGACTCAACTGACTCGTACTATTTATCTACCAATCACCAATCAGTTTGTAAGCATAGTCAAATTTGCTCCGCCCACAAATGCCCAAGACACGGTGACGACCCTCATTACATCAGTTAGATTTTTATAAAAATCCACAGTGTGAGAGAAAAATTTATTTGATGAAATGGCGTAATGTTACAATTGATGAGTTATATGTGTTTTTGGTTTTGTTTCTCTATCGTAGCATTTGTTGTTATAGTGAAATCCACCATTATTGGCATTGGTTGTCCCGAAAAGCTAGGGTTTTGCTCGCTTGAGCATTTTAAAGAATGGCATGCATCGCGTGAATAAAAGTAATATTATATATACAGTATATATATATATATATATATATATATATATATCTGCGTCCACCTGAAAGGCATGAAATCAACATGTCCGTTACTAATAGCTTTCAATATAACTGTCATACCTGTTAGGGAGTACTAACTCTCATGACGCCAAATTGTTTATTATTTGTTATATTTATATATTTATAGGAAAATATAGGGCGATTTTCCGAATTTTAAATAAAAAATTGCTCCAATTTAGGTCCAGTTTTGCTAACTATATATACGAATTTCAAGTAGTTAATATAATCGTATGTTTGGCGTTGTCACATATATTATTGTACACACCTTGAAGAATGAGTTGAAACAAAAGTAAAAAAAAGAAAAGAATACTTGTTTATGCCAGTTTCCCTTTATTAACTTTGTCCAGAGCCAGGGGTGGGCAACTGGCCCTCCTTGCCACCCCCCCCACTGCGGACACCCATGTGTGTGTGTATATATATATATTATAGCAACGATTTGTACTTCACAATAAGCCCATTATTCTATCGACATACAGCTGCGACCAAGATGCTATCACATCGCGAAACTCCCTCGAACATCACACCTTGCCCCTCTTCCCTGAAGAAAATTTCAGTGGCATGTTAGATCTCATCATATAACAACGTTGTTACAGGCCGCACTGGCCGCCTGATGTTATTCACCTAACTTTACATAAAGACTCTAATTTCCTCGCGCGCTATTATAATATTCAGTCCTTTAAAACATTTAACATTTATAACATTAAACGAGAGTTTCACTCTTTCTGTCAACCTTTCATTGAAGCAACTGTAATGTTTATTTGTCTCACTTAAATCTCATTTGTTTTGTTTAATAAAGGAAGAAAACTCGCTCCATTAATTTCCTAATTAATAACATTGTTTGAGCTGAAATGATCTGGTGACCTTGAGCCAAGCAATTATTAATTAATTAATTAATTAATTAACATTCTTATCGTATCAACATTGACACTATAAATTGGTGCGATATATATATATATATATATATAGAGAGAGAGAGCGAGAGAGAGAGAGAGAGAGAGAGAGAGAGATACAAGGAGTTACAAGGACAAGAGAAAGCCTCAAAGGCGTTTCTGTTCACTCGGGGAGGCTCCTGTTATTCAACTAGTGCACTTTTTAATTATTCAGCAGTAGTCTAGAGAAATGGATAGAAAAGCATAAGATTCTCTCCCCACCCTCCGCTTCCTTCCCGGCAGAAGCAGATACGGAAAAAGGTTGAAGAAAATACCTTGACCTTGAAAAAAGTAGCCAAGGAAATTTTACAGGAAAGAGAATATATAAAGAAGCTCGACAATTACGTTAGGCATAGACGGAAATTGTATACTAGACATTAATTCCACGCGAATCGTGACAATAAAGCCATTTTTAAAAGTTTGAAAATGCTTCTCAACTTATATATATATATATATATATATATATATATATCATTGAATTGAATAACCTTTATTATTATTATTATTTTATTATCATTATTATTATTATTATTATTAAAATAAATACAGTGTCTGAAAATTTATAATGACATAAATAATTGTGAAGCTGAAAGATTTATTTAATCTAATTTGACCCTTAAGCTTTAGGCTTTACTGGGCTTCTATTGAGAAGTCGATACTTCACGTTTGTCAACAATAAAGGATATTTTGCATAAGATATTTATACAGTGTTCTGTCTTATTACAGAATTACCAGACAGGTAATTCTGTCACGATAATTGACTAGCCCAAACTTAAATAGCATTGCCTAGACAGAATTTATATGCACCTACAATCAACTATATTCGATCTTTGTTTGCTTTTTTTAACAAAAAAAAACAAACCAAAAAAACACGAGAAACCCAATTGGGAGATATTCCACAAATACTGCAATTGTATAAAAACTTTGTGAGAGGCCAAGAAAGTCCGTCACAGACATTGTTTCATAATCTAGAAAGGAAATATGTTAATAGTATCCTTTTTCTATTCGGTAGTAAAGGTATAGCTAGAGAGAGCTAGAAAATAACTATTAAATGCCAACATTTTCTAATATTTTCTAATAATAGCGTGGCTAGAAAATGACCTAACCGGGTTATGCTGTTTAATTCCGTTACGATGAAATTCGTATAGAGAGCATTGTTGTATAAACTAACATAATAATATATTTGTGTTGATCGTAATATATTTGTGCTAATCTAATGCAGCATCTATTTGGTATCGTCACAAAAACATATGTTTTGATTTTATACAAAATATTTACAACTTTATTTACCGACGTATCGGGCCAACGAAGACCCCCATGGTCCACTCCAAGCTAGCTCCAAAAGGATTAAGCTAGCTTTCCATGTCTACACCCATGTACGCGCAAAGCCACCACCCCGGCAATATGATGAAATGCTTCTACAGGTAGAGAGAGAGAGAGAGAGAGAGAGAGAGAGAGAGAGAGAGAGAGAGAGAGGAGGCTAACAAAGACTCTAAGATCCACTCTAGGCTAGCCCAAGAAGGAAGTAGAAAAGTTAGGCATAGCAATGAAAAAAGAACACTGAAAACTTATACCATACTTACTCTTATAGACGTGTAAAGCTTTCAATCAGGAACAGTAGTAATAATAAAGAATAGAACAGACAAGGCTCTCTCTCCCTCCTCCTCCAGCCATGCTCACAGAAAATAGTGGCGAAACAAGATTTATAGGAAAGTAGGAAAAGTATAATGAAAAGAATAGCTTCAGAGTTCATTCACACCATGCGTACACTTATCTCGTGTACTTAGTTACGCATTAAAAGACAGCGAAAAATAAAGGATAGCGCGAATACCAAATTACTAATCTAATCTCGTCATACATTTTTTTTAAGGAATTTTTTACTTATTTATTATGTACAAGAAGTCATCATTTCGTCGTTGCATCATAAATTTCTCCGTAACCTGCCAAAGCCATCGTACCGAATCTTTTTCATATATTGCGTCCTTCGCATAGGAATTACTTACATAAAGAATAGGAATTACCCAGATAATAGTATGCATTTCTATAAAACACTTATCTAGTCTATTAACAAGGTAGGTGAGTGTCTGAGCGTGTTTTCTGTAATTGAACGTCTGTCATGTGTATTTGTCTGTCAACTCTTTGAATTCGAGAGTATTCAACTTGGGTCTCCCGCCGTGAAAGGTGTTTATGCGGCAAGTGATGTATTGAGTTGTTCCTACTCCGCGGTGTTGTGCCACAACGAGAGTAGAGAGTCTTTTTCCGGCGAGGAATATCAGTGGAGGGTTTGTCCCTTATGGGGAATGAAAGTGTTTCGTGGGTGATCATCTGTTGTTCTACGACGAATTCAAGAATCTCCCAATTAGAAGTGTGTGTGTGTGTGTGTATGTGTGTGTGTGTGAGAGAGAGAGAGAAGTTTGCTTACTGCTATAAGGAATTCTTCCAATACTTCCCATGCGGACGTCGTTTGAAACAATCGTATAAGCCGTTGTTCTTTTAATGCGAAGTTGTTCTGTCATTGCCATAAAGTCTTCGCCATTATTATAGCATTCAATAAGTCTTTGTCTGTCTTCGCTGGAAATAGGGTTATAGTGATGCGGTGACATTCTGACGTTCTAGTTTATTCGCCTTGGAAAAACTGGTTCATTGAGTATATACAGGGTGAGCGAAAAGTCCCTGTGCACCTGTCCATTTCCAACACAGTGCAGGTACAGGTTCACTACACTTCTTGCAGGTGCACATGGACTTTTCGCTCATCCTGTATAATTAATCAGAAACAAACTCAAGTTACACGCATTCGCCTTGGATTGGTTCACGTTGAAGAACATGTTTAGTTGACATTAGTGTTATTGTAGTTATGTTCAATAAATAATGCAGCAATTTTGAGCTACAAACTCTTCTGATTATTGTCAAACACGTAATCGCAATTGATATATACATAAAGCTTTGTCATTTAGTTTCTTTCACAATTTCTAAAAAAATATTACTTTATTTATTTATAGTGTATAATTATAAACTATCAATCGTACTACATTGTCGAAACAGTTTGCATCAGCAAAAGGTCGGCGCTACGCGCCGATTTTGCTAGATCTGCGGTGCTTCGGCTGAATTGTGGGCCTACGGCGTATTTTATTTTGAACATCAGTAGCCCTTTATCTGGATATCATTCCTATTCCTCTCACCTTGGGCCTCAGTAATTGGGGTGCCTGCGGCCTTCCAGTTACTGGCAAACCAATTTTTCATTCAATAAAACTACAGAAAAGAACGCAGCCATGAAAATCTAAAGCTTCACAAATCTTAATACAATGAGCTCGGATTTGAAGCCTAAGATTTTCATGACTGCGTTCATTTCTATAGTTTTATTGACCAAATAACTGAACCGACAGTAATTGGGGGCCCTGCGGCCCGCCAAATCATAGTTTTCATTGTTTCGAGTGCATCAATAATATTGTTATAGTGTTCCATTAGTTGTGATAAGCATGAACTTCCTGACCGGAATCGATGTTGGTTATCATTTTTTTTCTGAGTTTCCCCATTAACCCCACCCCCTCCACCATTACCCCACCCCTCTCCCCCAATACCCCCTCCCTCACCCCTCTCCTCCATTTACCCCACCCTTACCCCATTAACCCCAAGGGGGGAAGGGGGCTGGCACCTTGCAAAGGATTTACTTTAATTTTTTTTGGTTACATATATATCGCATCTATTTTTCTGAGTTTCCCCATTAACCCCACCCCCTCCCCCATTACCCCACCCCTCCCCCATTTTGTGCCAAAATTATGATTAAAAATGAAGAAATGGGAAGAACTGTACCCCTAAAAGGGGGGGGCAGGATTTATGTTCGGGATTTTTTTTTTAGCATTGGCACTGCACAATAAAAAGACGCATCGAATGGTGAAAACCGCATTGTTCTACACCAATTGTAGCGACCTGTAGGTGTGCGCAAAAAAACTGTTACATATATATATATAAGGCTTCATTTCTGAAATAGTATATTAGATGTTTGGCATAGTTATTCTGTCGATGGTCTTTCATACGATTTTTCTGTCAAACACATTGATGTGATGTGGTGAAGAAATGAAATGAATGTTGTTTAAAGTATTTGGGATTTGTTCAGTCCCATTTGCAAAGCTGTACTTCAGGATTACATTGCTAACTCCATGAAGCATTCTAATATTTGTCAATTTTGACTTTCATTTCACCAGTAATGAAGCTTTTATGTTCAAGTATTTCAAGGTAGTACATCAAGGAAGATATGTTCAAGTGTGTGGTGTGTGTGTGTGTGTGTGCTTTTGGGGTTGTCTAACCACCTCCGTAATAGCAAAAGACCAACAGGGAAACTACAGCTTTACGTGGGATCCGAACCACAGATCGCTGATCTAGCGGGAGGCAGTGTTCCAACGTGGTCACGATGTATCCCATGAATTTAAGAACAGATGCTATTAAAACTATGTACAAATACATCCTTATTCATGACTCTAAGGAAACGTCATGAATGAAGAATTTAATGGATTTGATTATAGCAAATAATATATCCATATAATAAAAACCGCAGATCTCTCCAAAGAAGAAATTTATGACCACAATTTGACAAAATTGGAAAGAAAAGGAAATTAGATGAAAAAGGACATAAAATTCACTCAAAACTGGAGAAAGGCGCATTCGTAGGACTAAATTCAGACAAAATAGACTGTAAAGTTATAAATGGTAAAACAAAAGAAATTAACTAAAAAGTTTTAATTGAATGCAAACTTGTTCACTTTTGGATGACGATTCTCCTCCGGTCGATCGCGTGCATGAACCGTTGTTTCTGTATGAAACGTTCGAACGTATTTCTTCAGCTTCGGAGAAAGAACAAAAATTAGAAAAACTGAGAAAAGTAAAATGTAAAATAGAGGACGATGAAGAATAATGAAAATAGTATAAAACTTTCGCATGAAGGAAACCAAAATGCGAGTGAGGCATCGCACCTTTAATGGCTACTACTGCAAAAGATCCAAAACAAATTAGCTGTTTATTAAACATTTTAATTCAATACTTAGTTCATCTAAGCTTCACTGTCGAAAATTCAAATTTATTTTCAACTTACACTCAAAAACTAAGGATTAATACGAACGAGAGATTTCACTTCGTGATACTGATTTCTGGTTAACGAGTTTTAACTACTATAACTACCACTGCTACTACTACTATTACTAACGAGTTATAACTACTATTTAGTAATTATAACTACTGGTTAACGAGTTATAACAAACTATTCAGCACCAGGACCTGGTATATGGAATATAAAATTTATGAAGAAATGTAAACAAAGCCTGAGAAGGACATAAACAGATATTTTCTGTCCTTCCAGACAAAGCATAGTCTCGAAACAAACGTGCATGATTATGTATCTTAAAAGAGTGTAACAGTACTCTTATTTAAAGGCAGAAATATAACAGTGCATGCCAAAAAACTATCGACCAGTAGCACCCACGTCACATCATGTAAAGTCCTTTGAAAAAAGGAATGAAACCTGCATTTCTTTTGGAAGTAAAAAGAGTTACTGTATATGCAATTCAAACCAGCACGAATTTAGAACGAAAAGGGTTTATTTATCGCAGCTGTTGTTATTCTCCAAGAGATAACTCAAGGGGTTTTATGCCAAAGAAATAAAAATGTAAATCTGTTCAGTAAATGCTTTCATAAAACATCTACAACAACATCCACCCACAAACTTTAAAAATAGTAAAGTTCGATCTAGGCTTTTTTTTTATTTTTTTTATTTTTTTTTTACAACAAAAAATGAATGGATAAATGAATATAGATGAAATGGATAAATTTAGGATAAAATTCAACGTTTCTCGAGTCATGAGTTCTATACTACAAAAGACTATTAGCTCCCCCCCCCTCATATTTTAGATAATGATTACGGATATAAAGGAACAGAGCTGAGACAGTATCGTGTCTCCATTTAACGATCACAAAAATATTTGAGGGCATCTGCAATAAAGAGGGCATAAATACGTTAAAATACGATTTCATTCGAAGGGGCTGAACGTTATAAATTCCAATACCTTTATAAATATGGTAACAATAAAGATTATACCAAATTACCAAGTCAGAGATTTAGGAGTATTAACGTTAACAGATGTACAATTTGTATAGAAAGTACTGCGCATTCATTAAACTACCACGAGAAAACTTTGATGAGAAAAATATGAAAGATTTCATTGTAGAAGAGAGAAAACACCATATTCAAATTATATGAAACGGCTTGGTTTTTACCAGTAAGGGAATGTTGGCTCAGTTCTCACAAGTTCATACAGAAAACGAGATTTTGCGGGTAACGTTACTAATGATAGTTTCTAAAGAACATTCACATTTAAAATAACGAACTAAATGATGAAGAACGGGCACCTCCTGTTCACCTACTGCAGTTGTATCCATTGGAAAAGCTGTAAAGGATACATGATAAAATGTGTACAGTATAAAAAAAACATTTCAAAAATAAGTTAGTAATTACGAAAACGACATAAAATTTTTTTTAGAACAACCAAACAGGTAGATTTTGCATCATTTCTGATACAACGGAACATGAAGTTATCAAAACAAAGGTTGAAAACTCTCTTAATATTCGAGTCCAAAGGTCATTTCATATCCTACAAAGGAAACTGCGACGCTTAGAAAATGTTTACATGACATCATTCAAAAATTTATATGATTTGCTAAAGTTTTGAGCCAAGTCCATGATAAAATACGCGTGACAGGTTACAAGGAAGAAGGATTAACGTGGAAAGTGACTGTCTATATACAGTATATACACTGTGCATATATATATATATATATGATGAATAAAACCACGAAGGAAAAAAGAAACACAAAGGGGTGCTCAAGCGCTTTCGTCTAATGACATCCTCAGGAACACTGGAGTGAAAGGACAGATCAAGGCAATATATAGGTTACAAAAATAAACATACATACATACATATTCACATATATATACATATATATATATATATATATATATATACATATATACATATATATAGTAAGCATAGAAAAAAATTGTGGGAGGAGCCAACATTTATATGGTCGCAGAAGAATAAAGAAATAAAAATAAATATATATATAAATTGAGAAAAAATTAATTACAAAATAGTGCCTTAGTGATATATATGTCACAGCCTAAATAATCATAAAGAAATAAACAGGCAAATAAAAAAAAAAAAAAACCCATAAATATACATACATACATATATTATATATATATATATACATATATATATATAATATATATATAAAGACACTTTTAGCACTTTGGCCGACCTTCAATATAAATTCAAATGGCTTTTTTATGGAACAGGTCACAAAAGAATAAAGAAATAAAAATAAATATAAATATTGTAAGTGGAGTCTACCAATTCAAGCTCAAGAGGGAAGTTTTACAATCGATTTAATAGATGCTGCCAAATTGATATATATGTCAAAAAAATAAAGAAATAAACAAAAAAAAAAAAAAAAATTAATTATTAAAAAAATAAAAAATAATAATAATAAATTGAAAGATAAATTTTAAGAGAGGCACACCAATTTATAAGGGAACAATTACCACATATGCATATTATAGTCACAAACGAATAAAAAAGTACAAGTAAATATAAATTGGAAAACAAAATGATGCCTAGATGATATATAAAGAACAATAAAATATATATACAACATATATACGGTATATATACGAAATATAAACGCAATATATACAGAATATATATATATATATATATGCATAAGGGAAAAAAATTACCAAATTTGTTTTTATAATTATTGTCTGAGAAAACGGTAGGTCGCAAAAGAATAAAGAAATAAAAATAAATATAAATTGAAAAAATTACAAATAATACACGTACACATGTATACCCACATAACCAAATATATATATACATATACACACATATATACAAACACACACACACACACACACACATATATATATATATATATATACAAGCTTGACCTTCACGAAATGAGAAATCATCCCGCAGAACCTTTGTGAGGTTGTAAGGTAAGGTAAGGTACATACACACATATATATATATATATATATATATATATATATATATATATATATATATATTTAACTGCATACATACATACATACATACATATACACACATACATACATACATATACACACATATACATACAAACACATTTAACTGCAATGACCACACACATACTCACATACACATACATACATACACATACACGCATACAGCAAAAAATTGAAAAATAAAATTGTAAGGGAAACAACAGACAAAAACAAATTTTTTACCAAAGATTTAACAACCTGCCCTTTTTGTTTAAATCCATTCTGAAGGAATTCAGAGCAACGGGATCAAGTTGAAACAGACCTTTACTCATGTTAAGGTTATTTGTAAGTTGAATTATAGCCGACTCAAGAATATTTCTATTAACAATGTTGCTAGAGTGAAACAAAACTGAAACATTATTCCAATCAATACAATGGGATAACTCTGACAAATGGACAAAAAGGGCACTGGACAACTGTCCCGTTCTAACGGAATATTGATGCTGTTTTACACGCGTTTGCAAATCCTTTCCCGTCTGACCTATGTAAAAGGAATCACATTGCTTACACCCAATTTTATAGATAATGCCTAAATTATTGGTAGGGCTATTTTTTACTATGATGTTTTTCACAATATTGTTATATGAAAAACTACACTGATATCCAAAAGTTTAAGTACATTAGCAATGCCTAAGAAGCCCGGGAAAAATGGAAGTACTAAAATATTCTTTGACAAGGTGCGAGTGTTATTATTCACACGATAGAAGGTTCGTTTAGCCTTATTAAGACAAGATTCCATGAACGCAGATGGGTAACACAACTCACTTCCAATACCGTTGATATTTTCCAATTCGGCATCGATGTATTCCGGACTGGCGATCCTAAGAGCGCGGAGAAACATTGAGGAAAATATGGCCTTTTTAATAGGGGTGTCATGTCCAGAGTAAAAGTGTACGTAGGACAAATTGTTTGTTTTTTTCCGATAGATACTAAACTTAAAACCCGGGCTATCCCTATGAACACGCACTTCCAAAAACGGGATTGAGTTGTCTTGTTCCACTTCTAAAGTAAATTTAATGGAGGGGACTTGGTCATTTAACTGAAGGAGGAAGTCATCCAGGTCACGATTCATGGGCCAGATACACAAAATATCGTCGACGTACCGCAACCAAGGGATGCCAACCCCCACGATTCTCGGAATGTAAGTAATTTCAAAAAACTCCATATAAATATTGGAGAGAAGGGGCGAGAGAAGGTCAAGCTTGTATATATATATATATATATATGTGTGTGTGTGTGTGTGTGTGTGTTTGTATATATGTGTGTATATGTATATATATATTTGGTTATGTGGGTATACATGTGTACGTGTATTATTTGTAATTTTTTCAATTTATATTTATTTTTATTTCTTTATTCTTTTGCGACCTACCGTTTTCTCAGACAATAATTATAAAACAAATTTGGTAATTTTTTTCCCTTATGCATATATATATATATATATATATTCTGTATACAGGGTGGGCGGAAAGTAGCTCCCTATTTTGGATTGGTAAAAAAATACGTATATTATCCATTTATTTCAGAAGAAATAATATGAAAAGGTAGGCATACATGGTAGGTTTTCTCTAAAATTCAATGTGGGCTCCAACTCTTTCCACCAGCTTCTGGAGCCGCCCAGGAATGGCGTCCACTGACTTTAGCAGGAACTCCGGCGGGATGGAGGACATGACTTCCCGAATTCGGTCCTCCAGTTCTTCCAATGTCCTCGGTTTGATGCGGTAGACTTCTTCCTTTACCCACCCCCAAAAGAAAGAAGTCGCACGGTGTCAAGTCGGGGCTCCTGGCTGGCCATTGATGTGGACCACGACGACCCATCCAACGCCCAGGGAAGTGGGCATCCACCCACTCACGGACAACAAGAGCGAAGTGCGGAGGGGCGCCATCTTGCATAAATATCAGATCGTCGATGTTCTCCCATGTGCTGACAACCGGCCAGACCTCGTTTCGCAACATAGCAAGGTACCGCTCAGCATTCATGGTGTTGCGCAGAAGGAACGGGCCCACAACCTGATCTGAGGTCATACCACACCACACCGTTACACTGAACCGATTCTGCCGTTTTTCTGCGGTAACCGTGCGACTTCTTTCTTTGGGGGTGGGTAAAGGAAGAAGTCTACCGCACCAAACCGAGGACATTGGAAGAACTGGAGGACCGAATTCGGGAAGTCATGTCCTCCATCCCGCCGGAGTTCCTGCTAAAGTCAGTGGACGCCATTCCTGGGCGGCTCCAGAAGCTGGTGGAAAGAGTTGGAGCCCACATTGAATTTTAGAGAAAACCTACCATGTATGCCTACCTTTTCATATTATTTCTTCTGAAATAAATGGATAATATACGTATTTTTTTACCAATCCAAAATAGGGAGCTACTTTCCGCCCACCCTGTATATTGCGTTTATATTTCGTATATATACCGTATATATGTTGTATATATATTTTATTGTTCTTTATATATCATCTAGGCATCATTTTGTTTTCCAATTTATATTTACTTGTACTTTTTATTCGTTTGTGACTATAATATGCATATGTGGTAATTGTTCCCTTATAAATTGGTGTGCCTCTCTTAAAATTTATCTTTCAATTTATTATTATTATTTTTTATTTTTTTAATAATTAATTTTTTTTTTTTTTGTTTATTTCTTTATTTTTTTGACATATATATCAATTTGGCAGCATCTATTAAATCGATTGTAAAACTTCCCTCTTGAGCTTGAATTGGTAGACTCCACTTACAATATTTATATTTATTTTATTTCTTTATTCTTTTGTGACCTGTTCCATAAAAATGCCATTTGAATTTATATTGAAGGTCGGCCAAAGTGCTAAAAGTGTCTTTATATATATATATATATATATATATATATGTATATATATATATATATATATATATGTATGTATGTATATTTATGGTTTTTTTTTTTTTTTTTTTTATTTGCCTGTTTATTTCTTTATGATTATTTAGGCTGTGACATATATATCACTAAGGCACTATTTTGTAATTAATTTTTCTCAATTTATATATATATTTATTTTTATTTCTTTATTCTTCTGTGACCATATAAATGTTGGCTCCTCCCACAATTTTTTCTATGCTTACTATATATATGTATATAGTATATATATATATATAATATATATATATGTATATATATGTGAATATGTATGTATGTATGTTTATTTTGTAACCTATATATTGCCTTGATCTGTCCTTTCACTCCAGTGTTCCTGAGGATGTCATTAGACGAAAGCGCTTGAGCACCCCTTTGTGTTTCTTTTTTCCTTCGTGGTTTTATTCATCATAAATACTTTTCACGTGTCACTTTCGTGAAATAATTTTTCATATATATATATATATATATATATATATATATATCCCCGCAAGGGGTTCTAAGCTCGTGCTCTTTGTGCTCGTTTGTACGTGCTTGTTCCTGGAGGTTTCACGTGCGCCCTCCCGGCCCTAGCACCCAAGGATGATGGGGCTCGACCTTGCAGTCCTTGTCATCCTTGGTCTTTTTCCACTTCGACTGTCCCCTCCACCCTTTCTTTTTCCTCTGTCTTTCCTCTCACTTTTTCTTTGTTTTTCCGCCGAGATATGCCCTTTTAAATAGAGGCGAATCGGTTCTTCCCGAACTTAAAAAAAAAAAAAAAAAAAAAATATATATATATATATATATATATATATATATATATATATATATATATATATATATATATAAGCACACCGGACAAAAAATTAGTTACCCCTCTCAGAATGTACCTAATAACGTGTGACGGGGCCTCTGGCCTTGATAACCGCACGAATCCGGCGAGGCAGAGACTCTACGAGTTGTGCATGTACTGAACATCGATTTGCTGCCACTCGTTCATCAGCCGGTCCCGAAGTTCCGCCAGAGTCCGTGGGTGTCTATTCCTGCGCTTCACTTTCTGTTTCCAGCCTGAACAACACCTTCGACGCATTCAGGATTAAAGGCTTCATTGGACCTGCGATGTACTCGTCGCCTCTCATCATTGGAGAACAAACAAAAACGGACTCATCGGACCAAATTACACGTTTCCAATCTGCCGCAGTCCAGTTTTTGTGCCTCTGAGCCCATTTATAACGTGCCAATTTGTGACTTGCTGTTAACAGCGGCCTCTTCCGTGGTACCCTGCTCCAGATGTCCATCGCATGCAGTTCTCGTCGCAATGTCCGTTCGGAAATTGGTCGCTGGAGAACCTCATTGGTTTCTTGGAGCAATTGTTCTCTGGTTTGAAAACGATTTGCAGTTACTAGACGAGAAACATGGCGGCGGCCCCTATTGTCGAGAATTGTTTTCCGGCCACAGTTACGCCGTCGATTGTCAGTTGATTGCGAACTACACCACTCTTTGTAAACTCGCTGGACAGTACGCGTTGACACCAACAAATTGGGCTACTTCAGACATTTTGTGTCCGTGGGCTCTGCCAAACACGATGGCTCCTTTTTGCCACTGAGTAACGTCTGCCTCACGACCCATTTTGCAGACTATATCCAACACACACTTTGTTCTTCACCACCTCACGAAACAGATCTGATCCTGTGTGCTACGTCACCGCTACTTGTCACTTACCAATGCTACATCAGCGCCCTCTGTGTGACCTTGAACTTCCTACTATCGGTGCTATTAGGGGTGACTAATTTTTTGTCCGGTGTGCTTATATATATATATATACAGTATATATATATATATATATATATATATATATATATATATATATATATATATATATATATATATATTCTACAAAAGAGAGATGCTCCTGACGGGTCTGTTGCAGGAAGATTCTGATGTGTATTTATTAAAAAAAACAATACATACTCTATATATATATATATATATATATGGAACAGGTGTAGTTTACGTCCCCCTGTGGTGCCTAGTGTAGTTTACACTTCCCTTACATTATCCTAGTGTAGTTTACGTTCACCTACATTATCCAAGGGTAGTTTGTGTTCCCCAACTTTGTCCGCGTATACCTAATCAAATAAAACGTTAAACTAACGAAAATATTACGACTTAACCTAACCAATCGTCAATTTATATATATATAAATAAATTGACGATTGGTTAGGTTAAGTCGTAATATTTTCGTTAGTTTTAACGTTTTATTTGATGGATTCATTTAAAAAATGTCTATAGATAGATAGATAGCTAGGTAGATAGATAGGTAGATAGATAGATAGATAGATAGATAGATAGATATATTAAAACTTTTAACTACAAAAATAATGAAAAATTTCGTAACATCTGAAGCCCCAATTTTCAGTGTATTATACATATACACTTCCGCAGAAAGGCATAAAGCATACAATTTTTCTTTAAAAATGTAACATCGTATTTTTTTTTACGATTCATTTTATTCAGTTATTCAACATATCGAAGAGAACAATTTTTTTTTTTTAAAATACTCCGAAAAACCGAAACAAATATCCTCATTTAGTTGGTAGAAGAGCCCAGTAAAGCCTAAATCTTAAGGGTGAAATTATATAAAATAAATAGTCGAGCTTCACAATTATTTAGGTGACTCTAAATTGTAAGACTGATATATTTATTTTGTTATTATTAATAAAGGTTATTAAATCCGGTTCAAATCAATTCGAAGGTATTTGCTTAATTAATTTAAGAATATAATAATATATTTCTACCGTGCAGTGGTATAATCAATGAAGAGGTACAGAAACAGGAACAAGGTTCAGGCCAACTAATGCGCCCCAGTGTTTTAACTCCCGCAATAATATTATTATTATTACCAATATCATGGAGATTCGAAACTCTGACCTCATTGTTTTTATTTCGTTTAAAACGGTGTGTAACCCACTAAACTACGAATGGTAGCTTTCCTTTACGAATATATAGACCAAATTCTAACCAAAAAATATTCGTGTGAAAATGCTTTTTATTCTTGGGAGCAAGTAAATAAACAAATACTGTCCCTTTTCCCACATGACCATGTTAGTAAGTTATTTCATGCGTAAATATTTATAGCAAATGAGACTCCCCCGTTCTGCCTAAGCATGCGAGGATTCTCTCAAAGTTGCTGCGGAGGGAGAGAATCAGTGTGAAATGATGTACATGGTTTTGCGCTACTCCATTAATTAGGTGTAATTCATCTTTCTGGGCGCGAAGGAAAATATCTTAACATCTCCGAAATAGGGACACCATTATTCACGATTAGTGATTTATATATATACACTATACACACACACACACACACACACACACACACACACACACACATATATATATAATATATATATATATGATAATGATAATGATAAAATTCATTGGTAGTAGACAAATCCCATAAAGAATACAATATTCCTCAAGGTAATAGACGATACGACTAATTAAACAATAAATTTAAAACCAAAAACAAAGGACTACTGTAATAGAATTAATAATAACAACTACCCAATGCTAATACTTAAAAATAAAAAAATACTTGTAATGGAAAAACCATTACATTAGAGTAGCTATGACAAACACTTTCATACCAAGAAGTCCGCAGTCTAGAAAACATAAGCAGGACTGATGAAAAGCTCGGACAACTGCAGTGTCTGAATTTTTAATTCTTCACATTAGACTGTACTGAGGCTCTGAACACGTTACCCCAGGGAGCTTCGAAACGTTGCGGTTAGCGAACATTTGAGGTGCTGAGCATCTTGAAGGTAACCCATACAGCAGTCAAAAAGGTCTGTTATAAGACAAATTGAGGGTTCTGCAGGAAACTTTTTATAATTAATCCAGAATTGATGCCCATAAATATTAGTACAAAAAGTACAAAAAAGCGTGTCTTTAGATTCGCTTGTACAGAATCTAAAGTTCCTTATAATCATGTTTGCTTTAGTACTATAACTTCGATATTGTTTCCTTATGTTTGAATCGTCACTCAGAGAGCTGGTGACAATCTGAGCCAACTACTTAAACTCTTGTACCTACTCTATTGATTCGTCCCTCATTTTGCAAATAATATTAGCCGTTTGGTTTGAGCTTTTAGGATGGAACTGCATAACCTTAGTTTTAGTAACATTAAAACCAATGTCGTCGTTCTGTGAATATGATTCGCAAATTTTTATAAGATAATTCAGATCTTTAAGCGAAGGGATTATTAATACCATATCATCGACATAGATTAAGTTATTTATCGTTATGTTATCTCTAAAACATCCCACTCTTGTCTCATTAAGAGAAGTAATTAAGCCACCAATATACGCATTAAACAACGAAAGAGAGAGCAAGGAGCCTTGTCTAACTCCTCACGAGGAACCAAAATATTCGAACAATACATTGCCCCCATCTAACAATAAAAATTTGGTGAGTGTCCCAAAATTTCAACATATTTAAAACATAGCTTGGAACATTCCTGTTTTCTAATTTTTTAAATAGAATATTGACTCATTCTATCACGTGATATGCTTATATCGAAAAAACTAACTATAAATAGTTGAATTACTGTCAGTATATTTAAATATAATCTCCTTCAAAACATAAATACACAGGTCAGTTGAATTGGACCCTCTTAAAACCAAACTGATTAGGAGATGTCCATAAATAATTATTTAGTTGGCGTAGCAAGAGTTTCTCAAGTAGTTTTAATAAGCAGGAGGCAATAGGCCTGTAGTTATCGTTAGATTGAATGTCCTCGTATTTATTTTTGAGAAGGGGTGTAATATATACTCTCATAAACTCTGTAGGAATATAACTGAGCAAGCATGGCTGAGAACAGTAATGAGATATGAAGATTCATCACATCATTGGCATACTTTAAATGCTCATTCGACAAGTCATCTCTGCTGGGGAGGAACATGTCCTTAATTCTTTTAATCAGAGTTGTGATTTCAGGCACTGAAGTCTCCGTATTTTCAATGGCTCCTAATGACGTTCCATTGCGACCTACATTAAGATTAACTCTCCCCACGCTGTTAAGGATGTTTGAGTATCACGTTCTCCATAACTTAGCTATTTCTTCCTCTCCGGACACTCCATCAATTATTGTGGATGGGATAGCATTCTTAGCACCCATTTCCCTCTTGACAAATTTCCAATTTTTTTTTTATTATTATTAAAGTGAACCTCACAGGATTTTGCTGTTCGAATGGAATCTTCTTCCTGTTTACATCGTCTTATGGCTGCTTTATAATGACCCTTACTTCTACTCACATTCATGTAAACTGGCCCCATTCTCGGTCGACCAAATGAACATCAGATGTCGTAAAAATCTTTTGATTCTCTTTTCAGGGGAGCTATAAAATCATTCCATCCAGGAATAATTTTAGTATGACACTCGTACGATTTAATCCAAGACCTTCCTGCTTCTCTTAGTATAGATGTTATATCATTATAATACCTATCAACAAGTTTAAAGTGAGAATCATTTGAACAGGAATTACTACACTCAAGATGCAATAATTCTAATTACTAAAAAGGTGCTCTGTCCTATCTTTATATTCTATTTTTGCTACATATTAACCGCAGCCTAGTCGACACTTATTTCTGCCTAAAGAGTTATTAATTATTTATTATTATATGTTTTAGTTAAGTTGGTTCGGTGGTCTATGATCTGAGAGAAGGAAATCATGCAAAAAAAATATGAACATTATCAATACGTTCCTTTAAATTATTACTAGTGAGACAATGATCAATCCATCTAGTACCCCCATTCATATTGCTGACGTACGTGAAATTATTGCTATTTATACCTCGTAATTCTACACCACTTATACTTTATTTAGCAGACTCACACACGTTACTCAATTTTGCCAAAAAAATTCTGATTTCACATCAGCGTTAAAGTCCTCTTTTGTTATGAACTGCGAATATTTGGTTGATATGACAGTGATTTAATTTTATACGAAACAACAATGTATTCATCTAGAAAAGTCGTTCCCAAACTTTCTCCTTCGTTACCCAAACTCTTGATTTCCTTCGTCCGTATTACCCCTTTCAAAGAAAGCACACACAAAATAACGAACTATTTTACACAGACACACACACTCATACCTACATACATACGCAATATATATATAATATATATATATATATAAAATAATTTTATATTTATAAACTTGATAAATATATTTTTTCTTTTTTTAACTGCCGCCTCCATTACCCAAAGCTGGGCACAAACCGTTAATCCGTTAATCCGTTAATCGTTAATTAACGAAGTTAACTTTTTCGTTAACGATTTAACTTTTAAGTTAACTTTGAAAATCATTATCGGACTAATTAACTTCCGTTACATTTAACTTCCGTTAACTCAAGTCCGTTAACCCAAAAAATTCATAAATAAACGTTTAAAAGTTTCTATTATTTTCAGTGCTGAGCAGGTGCGCAATTAATCCGCCACTGTTAATAGTTATTTCTGGCATTGGTTTGAGCAAAACATGGTCGACTGTAAAATCAGGCGGAAAGATTTGCCATTTGAGTTGAATGTTTCAACTTCTTTCAAGAAATATCACGAGCATTTTAAGGCACTTTCAATAATATATATGTAACAATTACAACAAATAACTACATTCGTTTCATTTGCAGTCTGTCTCTTGCGCAACATGTTTGTGCTAGTGAATATTTAAAAATAATCGTTGTCAAGTAAGTCATGTATATTTATAATATGTCTGTGAGTACCTTATTAGTAGTCTCCTTGATACATTTCAAGAACCATAAAACTGATCAGGTAAGATTTCAATTCTCATGTCAACAACGAGGAGGAGGAGGAGGAGGATGACTTCTTCAGTGTTGTCATCCAGACAAAAGAGAGCAGCAGAAGCCACAGGTCACTCAAGGGCAAGGCCCAGAACTTGGTCAAGACCTGGCTGGAGACCAACTCCAAGGACTTGCTGACAGATGCTGCCTTCTTGGGTGAGCAAGTGTTGGTGGACTTGTTCATCAAGTTCAACACAGCCATCCCTCCAGTGCTGCAGTGGAGCGTTTGTTCTCTATGGGCAAGGACATCCTGAGGGCCAAGAGATCATCCCTGTCTGATGAAAACTTTGATATGCTAATTTTCATGAAGGGCAACATGCATCTCATGGACAAAATGGAGAACGAGAAGAAGAGGGAAAATTAAATTATATATACATTGTGTTTTTCATTTTTTTTTATAATAAAAGTTAACGTTAACGGTTTATCGGTAACTTCCGTTACATGTTTAACGAATTAACGGTTTAACGGTTAACGAAGTTAACTTTTTGGTTAACGGATTAGCGGTTAACGAAGTTAACGTTTTGGTTAACGGTGCCCACCACTGCCATTACCCCCCCCCCCCGAAAAATCATTCATTACCCCCCCACCCGGGGGTAATTTACCCATAGTTTGGGAACCACTGATCTAGAGCACTACCATTATTGCAAGGTAAACAGCAGTTCACAATTAAGACTCAATCATTGTTTATATGAAATTCAATTCCTACCAAATCTTTCATTATCGCTTGGAAGAAATCTTACATATTTTATTAAATTTTTTCTGATAAAGAAACCAACACCACCAAAGGGCCTACCATAAAGTAGATCATTAGCTAAGTCAATAGCTGAGGATGCCTATAAAGACCTCATGAATCCTAGACAGAAAATTTAATTTCTGCTTAGGCAATCAATGTTCTTGCAAGAGTATCAAGTCCACATTATTACAAATGTTATGAACATCTACAAATGAATTTCTTATTCATCTAACGTTATGTGAAACTAATCTCAGCATATTAACCGCCTTGAGTGTATATCCGATTATTATTATTATATATTATTATTCAATCTTTTTTAAAATTAAATATATTCCTTTTACAATAATATCGTCTTGCCACTGAGTCATGTTCTAAGGGTTGAACTGCGAGTTTACACGTTTAATTATTACCTGACATTATTTACAATAGGGAGATTTGGTGTCCACTTTAGTAATTAACAAGTCATTGTGTTCACCATAAATTTCTTTGCGAAAAAAAAAGAAGATAAGATTTCTCACAGGAGACCTTGCGAGGAGAACGGGCTGTGGCGTCTTTCATGAACTGCGTCTGTTGACCATTATCTACCTATCTTCTTCCGCACTCGATCTACTAGAGGCAGAGTTCGCCTGATTGGGGGAGAGATGGCACGACCTTGGGGAAATGGGAGGGTCATTTCCTACTCTGTGTTACTGAGACGGAACATGGCTTGAAGGAGGTTTGTAAGCTGTGTTTGTAACCTGAGGGGCTCGTGTGCCTCCCCCTTCTTCAGTGGGAGGGGAGGGAACTGCATGTCGAGGGGGTCGTTTGAGTACCAGAACGCCTCTCCCCTGAACCAGAAGGCAAAGGAGTAGGCAGTGGCACCTCGCTTCTTGGTAATGAATGGTCCCTGTTACTACTATTAATGCTGTTGTTCTCTGTACGGGTGTTGACTCTCATCACCTGTTGATCATTCACAACATCTGGACGGAGTCCCTTCCTGAAAGAGAGGGATATTGCTTGTTACCACTTCTGGATACATTTCCACCCCACTTGTCGGGTAGGAGTTGAGTGGAAGTTGCATTTTCCTCGCTGCCCGACGCTCTCCTAGCTGGGTTCACGACATGGTGCAACACATCTGCGTAAGTGGGCTTTGAAAGGAGAGTTTCTTCCATGGCATCTATTTCTGATCGAAATTGTTCAAACGATATTGCGTTCTTCTGTTTTGACACTACCTGTTGGTGTCTTATTTTAATTAATGATTTTTGCACCTAATTATAGTGTAAATAATACGTTAACGTCATCCATAGGAGTTACCGGAATTCTATGGAAGTTAGTCACGTAGAAAGTAATGTTATTTTCATTTTGTGGAGGGCTGACTCTTTATTTATAATGTCTTTAAGGGGGCTCTCTTTTTTAAAGTTACCGCTACGAATTTAGCAGGGCAGCAACAAAGGGTTTATCTGTACCCTCGCGTCTTCTACTTCTTCAGTACCATAAAAATAGTGACATACGGGCACAAGAAGGTCAGATTTAATATCATCTACTTTGTCAAATACAAAACACAACAAAGGACTTTCTAAAAGTCTACTTACGTCTTCCTGCAGATGACATCATCGTAATTGCGTAAACGGGAAACATGGTCTCGTTTGGTCAGTGTAGGAGGGTGGGGGAAGGCGGGAAGAGGTGAAGGAAATGCCCATAGGGGTGCCCACTTCTCGGCCCTTTAAATAACATTACAGATACCACCAATTAGATGCACATGACATCTTTTCACATTAAGTATCACTAAACATTTACTCACTATGTCACACAAAGTTCATGAAAGAGTGACATATCATTGTCACGCGATAACGCTCAAAAACCTTTATTATTTAAAGGGAGAATCGCAGCTTAATAAAAACGTGTCCACTCCCACGAACGATATATATACTGTGTATATATATATATTTGTTTAAAAGAGCAAGGTCACAGAGGTCGTAATGTTTGGAGAATCCTATAAATTATGATCATCTCTAAATTGGCTAGACGTATGAGAAACCTAATTTAAACCATATAAATATTTAATGTTAAAACTCAACACATTTTGTATCGTTTATCAGTAAGATGGAGTAAGAAAACCGTTAAAGAGATACGTTCATTTATAAAATCAATCAACTTTTTCCCAATAATTGCTAATTATTTAATTTCAATTAAGTTCTCGCGAAAAGGTCATCTTGAAAGGGATGTAACTTTGCTCCTTATTGGCAGCGTTGAGTAACTGAAACAGCGGATAATGATAGTAAATTCATAAGCATTATGTCTTAAAGTTGAAGAATGGTCGCGTAATCGCTGTCATAACTGTTCAGAATTTGCTGTATAAATGTTTTTAAAGGTTATCGTGGAATTTATTAATTAATCTTATGACAGGCCTACATGCTGATTACGTGATAACTCTTTATCTATAGACAAGCAACTACTATATAACAGTAATCATTTAGGAGGGCCAGAAACTAGCACAGCAATCAGGCCAGACCAGACGAACTCGGCCCATTGCGCTACTCCTGGATTCGTATTACCAGCACCATCGGAAGTCGAACCCTCGACTTCAACTCGTTTATAGGGAAACAGCGTTACCCACTGAGTTATAGATGCTTGCGCACCAACTATATTACTATATCGTTCAATATATGTGTGTGTGTGTAAGAAAGCATTATGAATTAAACTGTACAAAAAAACTTTGGATCAATGAAAGAAAGCCACCCTCAGCCTTCTTTAGTTAGCTTCATAAGGCTAACTTACGAAAATATCACGACCTAACTTAACCAATCGTTAGATCAACTGTACGCCCTTGACGATTGGTTAGGTTAGGTCGTTATATTTCTGTTAGTTAGCCTTATAAAGCTAACTAAAGAAAGCTAGGGGTGGCTTTCTTTCATTGATCCAAAACTTTAATACAACAAATCATGTCGTAGAGTTTATTTTAAACCGCAAAACAAGACCTAAAAAGCGTTAATTGCGTTTGTAAAATGGCGAATTTGGCGTTTTAAAACATGGACGAGAACTCTTGAAATCAACTTCCCTCTGAAGTGCTTCATCGATTGCAGTTGTGAGACACTTTGAATAGAAGATAACTTATTCTAATCAGCAATTATTTGTTATCGAAGAAGGTGTCTCTTAAGACACATTACAAACTGTTTTGTAAAAATATTTCAAGACAATTTAAACTCTGTAACTCTCAAATGGTTTATCTTATCGCGAGAAGGCTACTGATATAAAGCGATAACAAAAGGTTTTGTATATGTAAATAAAACACGCTTCAAGTCCAAATCATTCATATTAATAATAATTAATAGATATGTTCTTACGTATAATATAATTACGAGTTTTAATAATAAAACAAGTACTATGACGAAAAGTGATTTGAATGTCTCTATTGTGGTATATATATATATATATATATATATATATATATATATATATATATATATATATGCGCGTATGTAGAAGAACTACGGCATTTGAATGAATGAGGCCCATGGTGTAGTGGTTATCATATCTGACCGGCAATCGGAAGATCCCGGGTTCGATTCCTGGGTGGTTACCTCATTTTTTCATTTGTTTCGTTCTCTCTCTCTCATCTTGCGCGGAATATCTCCTATACAAGCATCGTTCTTTACGTTAATTATACTGCGTGTTTGCAGTTATATATATATATATATATATATATATATATTAATTTCCAAATCGAATTCTGAAAATAAAATAGATTATGTATTTCAGCAGTAAATTTTAAGTATTTCTCGGGTTTAAGTAAATATATTATTATTATTATTATTATTATCATTATTATTATTATAAAAGTTGCATTTGACTCCTCTTGTCTCTTCATTAGAGTAAGTATGATATGTTTTTCTTTCTATGGTTTTCTATAGCACCTTAATTATCTTGCATGTCAAGCAAAATTCAAAATTTATCAGACTGCAAAACAAAGTTATAACAGTACATTACAGTATTTTACAGTATTGGAAAATATGCAAACATGAATCTGTTTTTTTTTTTCGGTTTTAAAACCTGTATGAAATTATCGAGTTTTTTTTTTGTTTGGCATTTTTCTATAACGTAAATATTTACAGGAGATTTCGAATATGCAGTTGTTTTTTATATATTTTGAAAAATATCAGTGAAATTTAGTTATATATATATATATATATATATATATATATATATACATACAGGGTGTTTCTAAAGTAACCATCTATTTTGGTGAAATAGGGGGATTTTAAACAATTGTTATATTGGCATAATGGTATGTGCATTGTTATACAAAATTCATGTATTTATAATATTTCAATTGCTTTACACGATTTTTTGTTAATTATTTTATTTTATTTTCAGACCCATATCATTGATGATGAATGTGCAAGAACGGGTTTATGTAGTAACATGCAGGATAAAAGGCATGAAGTGCAATGAAATTAGAGAAAGTTTGAGAGAAGGTTTCGTAAAACAGGCCCTAGAGACCAGGCTATTCGCGAATTAGTAAACAAATTTATGAGGACTGGATCTGTGCATGACGAGCGTAGATCTGGACGGCCAAGAAGATCTCACGAAAGAATCGAATCTGTTCAAGAAGCATTCGAAGAGGATCCACAATTATCGATTCGGAGGGCATCCCACAGATTAGAAATTCCACAAACAACGGTTTTACAGAATTCTACGTTATGATTTAAAGAAAAAGCCATACCACATTCAAGTGTTCCACAACTTACAAGAAGAAGATTATTCACGAAGAGCAACAATGTGTGCCGAGCTTACAAATATATATATATATATATATATATATATTTTCATGTTTTAAAGGTGTTTTTTTTATAATTCATATTATTTCGCAAATAGATGGTTACTTTAGAAACACCCTGTATATATATATATATATATATATATATATATATATATATATATATATATATATATATATAATATACACAGTCGGGTGTAGTTTCTAAGGAGGTTTTTGGCACCGTCATTTTCAAAGTTTGAAATTTTATCCACAGTTCAGCGCGATTTTGTAAGTTCTATGCTAAACGCTTTGGTCAAAAAATAATTGTCATTGATTTGTGACTTTTGGGAAACGAATCAGAAAAATTAAAAAAAAATCACGTATGTATACATGGGACCCCATTTGGGGACCATGAATTTCAAATACCTATAGAAAAAAACCTATTCATACGATTTGACTGAAACGTCCAGCATAGAAAATCCTTCTGATAAATTCTTTGCCATAAATGCAGATCAATCAAGACCAAGTACAAACACTAATCTATCAATCGATTTTGAATTTTGGGAGAGGTCATAATTTAGGCTGTTTCACAAACACGAGAAAATTGAGTACCGGCGCTAGACATATGGAGTGCCATGTTTCTCAAAAAAATGCAAAAAGAGTATAGCCAAGCAACTACTTACTCTGGAGGAAATCACTAGACACAAGACAAATTGCACTACCATTAAAGAACGCGAACATTGACCGCTAAGAACTACCAGCTAGTAGCTTTAACTTCACGCTTTATGAAGTGCTTCGAACGTGTAATTGGAGGCAAATACTTACTACCTTCAAGAAAAGAATTTATTCAGTCCGAACCAACATGGCTTCAGGGCTGGAAAATCAGGTCTGTCAGAGTTATTAGGTCACCAAGATAAAATACTGGAAACAGTGGGCCGAGGTCAAAATATAGATGTAATGTACACAGATTTTGTTAAATGTGGTCATGGAATCATAACACACAAACTTAAGAATACAGGAATTACTGGAAAGTTGGGGCAATGAATATGTCATTTTCTGACTCAAAGAATACAAAGAGAGGTAGTAAATGAAGTTAAATCTGAAATCTTAGAAGTCGTCAGTTCTGTCCAACAAGGTACAGTATTAGCTCCTCGCTGTTTATCATAATGATTGCAGATTATTCGTGCAGACATTCATGCAGACATTAATGACAGTGCCGAATCGTGTTTCGCGGATGACACAAAGATATGCAAGTAAATATCAAATGGAGGTGACATCGAAAAATTATAAAGGACATTAAAACATTATTGAAGTGGGTGGAAGACAACAAATGAAGTTCAACGAGGAAAACTTCCGACTTATAAGATATGGTAACAAATACAAGCTAGGAAGATAAAGGATACAAAAAACTACAAGACAAACAGATAACACCAAACTCACATGTCAGAGATCTTGGAAAAATAATGTCATTGGATACAGAATAATTCAAAGAACATTATAACATTAAAATTGCAAAGGCTAGAAAAATAATAGGAATTATCTGGAGGAGTATCCATAGCTAATATTATGAATGTTATGGAAGAGTCTAGTCCTACTCATAATTGAGTATTGTTCAGTACTCACAAGCCCATACAGAAAACTAAATATCGCAAACATAGAGACCATACAAAGGACTTTTTACATCTAAGACAGAGGAAACGAAAGATAAAGACTGCTGGTCTCGACTACAAGCCCTGAAACTCTACTTGAAAGAAGACGTAAGCGATACACAATAATAACCTGTGGAAAATACTCGAGGGATGTGTCCCAAACTTTAGAAATGAAATAGAAGCAAACTAGAAAAAGAGAATTCTGGAATAAGAATTTATATTCTCTACTGTCCAGGTGCAGTAAAACAGAGGGCCATGAAAACGAAGATGAGAAATATCCTCAGAATATGTAGACAAAACAGATAAATATTCATTTTATCATACTCTATCTACAAATCTATGAATTCCATAAAATCCACAAATACACCCTTTTCTTCTCAGTTTTTCAAAAAGCTGTCTCACTGCAAACACTTCATCAACACCTCTTTCTTCTCTGAAGCCTCCTTACGCATCTCCAACCAGTGGATGCGTAATCATTTTTTTTCGCTATCTATTAACACTCTTACTTACACTTTTCCAACTACACTTCAAAGACTTGTACCCCTATAATTCCTACATTCACTTCTCTTACCTTTATTTTTACACACAGTGGTGCAATTACAACTTTAATCGAATTACCTGGAACATATCCAGTTTAACACGCTTTTTGACATATTTCCCATAGGCATTCAAGCACCATTTTACCTCCACATTTAATCGTTTCGCTACATACCCCATCAATTCCTGCTGATACTTCTTTTTTCAGCTCACATACTTCTTCTTCACCTTCCTTTAACTTGATGTTTTTCCTTTACACTTAGTTTTGTATGCTTCACCAAAGCTAACTGTATTCATATTTGCTTCTTGCTCATTTATACGAGTCTATCAGCTCATTAAAGTATTTTTTAAATCTCTCTCATTTATTTGCTCATTTTGCATTAATATGTTGCCATTCTTATCTTTTATATTATCAAACATTCTACTTTGCACATCCTCACTTCTTTCTAAAATAGCTTTCTGTCCTCCACATCCTTCTCATTCCTTCCTAAGTCTTCAGCTTCTCTCTTTTTACTTCCTACCACTAGCTTAATGTCCTTCTTGCATTCTTCCTACAACTCATCACGTCTCCTTTCATCAGTGTTAGGCTGAGTTTGTAAACTTCTTTCCCATACTCCCTCCTTTCTTTTATTGCATTCTCCATCTCATCATTCTACTACGCAGTCGCCTTGTATACATTCTGTTTTGTACACACCCACGTGACATACGTCAGATGTTGTCGTTACTAAACATTCTTTATACTCGTTTCACATGTTCTGCACATCCATTTGTTCATCATCTATCTCTCCAAAGACTCGTTCTGCTCTTCTGTATTCTGTTGCTACCTCATTTGAATTCAGCCTTTCAACTTTTATTCTCTATTTCTGTCCACTGTTTCTTTTCTTCATATCAAACATCAACCAACTTAACTTTACACAATATAGTCATATTTCTGACAAACCTCTACTCAGTCCCCGAACAACTTTTGTAATACATACATCCCTCAGCATATCATTATTTACTAGCACATAATCTATCATACTCTTTTCTCTCTCTCTCTCTCTCTCTCTCTCAAATAATAATTTTATTGAACATAGTCATCACAGGTTCGTAGAAATAAATCTTGTTTAATTAATTTGTTAGAATTTTTCCACGACATAATCGGTTTTTATGATCGTGATAAGGCAGTAGATGTAATATATTTAGATTCCAAAAGGTGTTGATAAAGTTCTGCACAAACGATTGTCAGTGAAACTTAAAGCTCACAGAATAAGGGGGGCAAAGTCTTAACTGGACTGATAATAATTGGTTAACTGATCGACTGATTTAACCTCTTAACGACCGAAGTTTTTTGTAGGGTTAAGTTATGAGTGCGTGTATGGGAAACGGTACATATTCCACACAGTGTAGGGTTGCCAGACGTCCCGTATTTTACGGGACAGTCCCGCATTTGATCCAAAAATCCCGTGTCAAAATCCCGCGTTCAAAATGTCCAGCAAAAAATATTTTTTAAGCAAATTGTTTAGGGATGAATTGATTTAGAATTTCAATATTATGTATAATAATTTCAATTTATTCACGATGTTTAATTGTTAAATATTATTGTGATAAAATTTTTCTAATTTTGTTTGTTGTAACCGTTGAAGAAATCGTTTCAAATTTGAAAAAAAATTTGGTCTTAAAAAAAAAAACGGAAAAATTTTGTCTCTCATGGGCATTTTAAAAATCTGGCAACCCTAACCCAGTGGTCCAAAAGAGGTTAACTAGCGAGGTTCCGGGTAGGTCAGTGTTAGGACCACTATTTTTTTCATAATGTATGTAAATGACCTTGACGTTCATTTATTAAGTAAAATTTCTAAATTTGGCGATGATACTAAAATTGAGGGTAAAGAAATTAGTTTATTAGAAAAAGATATTTTGAAGCGCGTTCTTATTAATTTACTGAAGTTGTCTAATAAGTGCAAATGCAATTTAACGTAGATAAATGTAAGGTACTTGTAGGTTATCTCCCCCCCCACCAATTTTGACAGAATATTTTCGTTAAAACTAACGAAAATATCACGACTTTACTTAACCAATTATCAAGGGCGTACAGTTGATCTATTATTAATTATAACATTTTGTTTCTGGAATAGTATTTACTATTTACTAATAGATCAACTGTACGACCTTGATAATTGGTTAGGTTAAGTCGTGATATTTTCGTTAGTTTTAACGAAAATATTCTGTCAAAATTGGTGGGGGGGGAGATAACCTAGAAGTACCAAATGTAAAGTCACGTATATTGGTTATCACCAGGGTTTCGGAGCCGGAGCCGGAGTCGGAGCCGGAGCCGGAGCCGGAGTCGGTGGAGCCAGTGAATTTTGCTTACCTGGAGCCGGAGCCGGAGCCAGAAACCTTGAAAATACGGCTCCATGGTCTGGCTCCGGGCGATATATTGCTACCTAAATTGTTATTTGTTAAATATAGGTTTAGTTGCAAATTATAATTCTTGTAATATATTACGAAAAATGGTACCATAGGATTCTTGGATTTTATGGAGGTGTGGGAGGAAACAGATTTACAAGAAGAATATCTTGATTTTATGTTTAAAATTAGTTTGATTATACCTTAGCTAGAATAAAAAAAATTTTGCATTAGTTTTCATTTGTTAATCCAAGGAGTAGTATTGATTTTATAAGCGTAGGGTAAATGATTTTGTAAATTTTCTTTTATAATATGTATTAGTAGTTTGAACTTTTGACTTTTAGTTGAATTGCTTTTGTTAATTAAATTACAAAACTTTTTGACTAAAAGAAAATCTCTTTTTAAGTAAATAATATAACCTATTAAAAATTTAAAAACTGAATTTTTTGAAATATTCAGCTCTTTTTCAAGCCAAGTTGGCTTTCATGAAGCTTTCAAGTTTCAACACTTAAAAAAAGATGCATATATTATCTCAGAAAGTTTGATTGTTACTATTTTCCATACGAGAATTCTTAAGTTTGAACTTTGAACTAATTAGGAGGCAAGTTTCTCTAATTTATATAAGCTACCATTGTTAATAAATATTTAATATCATTTAGTTTTCATCATTTTCCTTTAGTTATTTAAATAACTTCATTCTATCATTATATTTGCCTAATTTAAAATCATAAGAAATTTAAATTTTGAGTATTAAAGTGATTTAATAATAAAATATTTTTGTGCAGTATTTTAAATTGGACAATTAGTTATATAAATCTAGATATTTATTTTATAATTAACAGAATTTACTATAAAAGAGCCGGAGCCAGAGCCGGAGCCAGACTGTAAAAAATTTCTGCTCCGGAGCCGGAGTCGGAGCCAGAAGTTTTTTTACCGGCTCCGAAACCCTGGTTATCACAACAGTGAATTTAATTATACTGTCGGAAGCGTTATACTATGGGAAATAATTAAATAAACGTTTTCAGTTTCAGGGAAGCTACTTGGGGATGAAGTGTACGATTGTTTATACTTTTTAGTAAACTCTTAGTATATTTAACTTAGTTTGCTGGAGCATAATTGAATAGTTTCAAGGACAAAGAGTTATGTTCACATTTGCCAGTAAATGTAGTAGGAGGAGGTGACCGAGTCTGATTTCAGAGCAGCGTGAGTTCTTAGGTGATATTCCAGTTACGGAGATAGGAAGCTTGATGAAAGCTCTCGGGAGTCAAAACCTCCAAATAAACCCCTAAGTTTCAGGAATGCTACTTTAGATAGATCACAATTTAATAGTTTTAAAAATATGTACCAAAATTTCGTACAAAATAAACCATGTATGCTGTACACCGTCGGGGGAGTTCTTAAATGAGGAGGGGTGCTGGCCAGCTGAAGGTGCCTCTGGATCATCGTTTCCTCAGCTTAGTAATTCCAGTACGAAGGATGGCAATATAAATAATTAATTTTAAAAAGGCAGTCTGTCAGCACGGTGACTTTGGCATTCATGGAAGAAGTTATGGATCTTTTCCGTTTGACTGCCGCCATTGAAACATAAGAGGTGAGTGCCCCCAGCCTTCTTTACTTAGCCTTATAAGGCTAACTAACGAAAATATCACGACCTAACCTAACCAATCGTTAGGTCAACTGTACGACCTTGACGATTGGTTAGGTTAGGTCGTGATTTTTTGTTAGTTAGCCTTATAAAGCTAACTAAAGAAGGCTGGAGTTTAATTATGTTTCAATGGCGGCAGTCAAACGGAAAAGATCCGAAGTTATGCGATGATGAAAAGATGACTTTTTATACATAATTAATGAAAACAAATCCTTAAAAAAAATGCGTAGCATAGATTAGATTAAGTAGTTTAGTATTTCATGATATCCTTTATTTTTCACTCTCCTCTAATGCGTAAATGGGTACACGAATGAAGTGTACGCATGGCGTGAATGGACTCTGAAGCTATTCTTTTCATTATACTTTTCCCACTTTCCTATAAATCTTCTTTCACAACTATTTCACAACTATTTCCTGTCAGCAGAGGCTGGCGGAGAAAGGGAATCCTTGTTTGTCTTCTACTTTACTACTAAGACTGGTCGTCTGTGAAATCTTTATAGTTTATAAACGTTTAAAAGTATAAAAATGGTAAGAGACTTTTTTAGTTTTCCATATTTTTATTTGCTTGTCTTTTTCTCTCGCGCTCTTTTGTATATCTTTCATTGATATCTTGGAGTGGATCTTAGTGTTTTTGTTACTCTCTCTCTCTCTCTCTCTCTCTCTCTCACGTATGGATGCCTGCCTAAGACATGGACACAATTTTTGGAACAGTTTATTATGTAATATATTTTTTGTTGGTATTCCGGTTCGTTTTGAGTGCAACAAATTTTCACTCTTAATTCCAATTCCGTTCTCCACTTTGGAATCGATTCAAAGTCCAGTTCCGATCATAAAAAAGGTGTCGATTTGTTTTTCAATTCTAAATCTGGCCTAAAAGTATTATTTCCTTGATTAATTCCGATTCTGAACGCAAAATTACCCTTGTGATATATATATATATACCTCGTAATCTCGTAGCAGGTGGCCCCACCTCTCTCTCTCTCTCTCTCTATCTATCTATCTATCTATCTATCTATCTATCAAACCTGTTAACTGTTTAATTCGCTAATTGTCACAGTGTACAGCGACAAATCATGGTTACCTGATTTAAATTTTACTCTGTGTCAGTCCTCTCGAGACATCTATTATTTAACACTTTAAACGGAAATTCTTGTAAGTCTCTCTCTAAAGGTTAAGCAAATTGAATTAAATTATAATTAGAGTTAAAAGCCATTACATGTTTCTGCACTCTAAATTCACACATAAATCTCATAACTGCAATGTAAAGCAATGTGTGTGTGTATATATATATATATATATATATATACAGGGTGTCCCAGAATTAACTATCTATTTCAATGAAATCGGACAAATTTTTTAAAAACACACTTTTATTTATGTTTATCATGTTTAATATGTGTTAAAAATTTATAAATTTCTAAATTTTTTTCATAATTTTATTTTCATAATTTTTTCATAGTTTTTCATAGTTTTATTTTCATTCTCTTTCAGAACCCTATTAATAATGAATACACAAGAACGCATCTTTGTTGTAACATCCCGTATCAAAGGAATGCAATGTAATGAAATCAGAGAAAAATTTACAAGAAGATTCCACAGAACCGTTCCTACAGACAAAGCGATTCGTGAACTTGTGAACAAATTTAAAAGAACTGGATCCGTACACGACGAGGTGGGAAGAGGACGCCCAAGGACAGCACGTAACAGTACCGAACAGGTACGACAATTGTTTGAGGATGAACCAACAACTTCGGTTAGGGAGGCCGGTCGAAGACTCAACATATCCAAGACAACAGTTCATAGAATCTTGCAGGCTTATCACATTCAAGTACTGCATGCCCTAAATGAAGAGGATTATCCAAATCGAGCAGCAAGGTGTGCAGAAATTGTGGATCAAATCGAAAATGAAAGTTTATTGGATAACATCTTATTCAGTGATGAGGCGACTTTCCACACGTGTGGTAAAGTCAATCGACACAACTGTCGTATCTGGTCCAATGAAAGACCGTCTGAAGTCATAGAATGGCAAAGAGACTCTCCAAAAGTTAACGTGTGGCTTGGAATGACCAAATCCAAAATTTATGGCCCATTCTTCTTTGCGGAAGCAACTGTAACAGGTACCGTCTACCTTGATATGCTTCAGCAGTTTCTCGAACCACAGCTTCTTGATGATGGCATTCTTGATAATGTTGTGTTTCAACAAGATGGAGCACCATGTCATTATGCTCTAATTGTTCGAGAATACCTCAACAGACGCCTTCCGAATCGGTGGATTGGACGTGGAGGACCTCGACCTTGCCTCCGCGTTCTCCGGATTTGACACCCCTGGATTTCTTTGCATGGGGTTTCATAAAAACAAAGGTTTATCGCCAAAAGATCAATAGTTTAGCTGAACTTAAAGAACGCATCCAGTTGGCAGTGTGGGAGATAACACCTGAAATGCTTCAAAATGTGTTTCGCAGCGCTGAGGATAGATTTGAAATTTGCAGAGATACAGACGGTGCACATGTTGAAACTTCTCAATAAAGTTTTGACTTATAATTTATAAATCTATTTGTTTTTGTATCATAATTTAGTAATAAACACAAAATTATGTCAGTTTTTATTAAATTTGTCCGATTTCATTGAAATAGATAGTTAATTCTGGGACACCCTGTATATATATATATATATATATATATATATATATATATGGAATTGGGATAAAGTCATCGGATATAAGGTCTACCCTGCATAAAGTATACTTGCACGGAGCTCAGTCCAAACGAACACGACCCTTTGCGGTACATCCTGCATTATTATTAACGAGCACCATCGGAAGTCAGACCCCAAGCTTCAATTTCTTCATTTAGCTTATAGGAATATGATGTTACCGACTGACCCACGGGCGCTGGCGTTCGAGTCAGATTAGGTTAGGTTAGGTTAAGTTAGAAGTTAGGCTGATGTGAAAAATCTACGTTGTTTTGAAATTCAATTAAAGGTTATCATTTTCAGAAAATCTAAACAAACAACAGTGGAACGAAGGTCTCAAAATACTCGTAGAAGAAAACATTTCTTGATCCGGTTGACAAGTTGGAGACGTTTATTCTCTTACTTGCATTGAAGTGAGAGTTTAAAGCCTTTTTAAGAGGAGAAAATTGTCTTTTTTGCATTGTATCAAGTACAGGGTGGCCTAAAAGTCTGTTGCCCGGAAAAAAAATAGTTTAGAATGCGTCGGGGTAACAGACTTTTGGGCTATCCTGTATATTGAGAATCAAAATCATGCGGAATCAAATTTTAGAAGTTTGAAGGTTTGCTGAGGAAATTGGGTACTTACGTATTAACAGGGGGCCACCACATATTGATGATTGGTTAGGTTAAGTTGTAATATTTTCGTTAGTTGAAAATTTCTAATACATCATATTTTTTAAATAGCAATATTTTTTAAAATATTTTTTTATGCAATTTTCTGAAAAAAATTAATTTTTTTAGGCTTATTCATGATGTAAATTGGGATCTACCAAAAAGTGAAGAAGATGCGGTCTCTTTTTTGCAAGCCAAAGAAATTCATTGTAAATATTTAAAAAAATATTGCTATTTAAAAAATTTGATATATTAGAAATTTTCAACTAACGAAAATATTACAACTTAACCTAACCAATCATCAATATGTGGTGGCCCCCCGTTAATACGTAAGTACCAGAAATTGTCTTATTTTCCTTTTTCTTAACACAAAATGTTGGTTTTTTTTTTTGTCTGAATCAACAATTTAGGATGAGTTTTGTTATTTAGATTTATATAAAAGTTATTATGATAAAAATTGTGGTTTTTCCATTTTTTTTAATCATTCCTCAAGCAATTTAATTCTTATGAATTTTATCAAAATAAGTTTGTTGAGTAAATAATTTTTTTTTACTTTCATCCTTTGCATTTTCATTTAAACTACTAAAAAAGTGTCCTCTCTAAAAGGAATCAACTTACAGTTAAAAAAATGTTAACCATTAGAAAAACTGTATAAGGGGTGGCAAACAATGATTGCCCCCCCCCTGCACAGATGAAACTAATAGAGGTACAAAAAAACTGATTGTTGCATCTTTTAGACAATTTAATTTTACGTCTAAACAAAACCCTTCAATAGTGTGTGTTGCCTCCTTGTGCTTGGCGGACGGCTTCAAGTCGGCAAGGGTAGGAGGTGAGGAGAGATTCGAAAAGGTCAGTGTCGTACTCAAGATTTTGGAGGATTGTTCGATGTGCTGCTCCATGGTCCGGCGGCAGAATCTTTCAGGATCCATCCTGAAAGACCGAGTGGAATCCCTAATGCTTGCTGAACCAACAGCCACCCGATTCTGCCGCGGACCATGGAACAACACATCGAACAATCCTCCGAAATCTTGAGTACGACACTGACCTTTTCGAGTCTCTCCTCACCTCTACCCTTGCCGACTTGAGCCGTCCGCCAAGCACAAGGAGGGTAACACCCAGAGATGGGCAAGATCACCAACTTTGGTGATCTTGAAGATCAAGATCAGATCACCAGAAAAATGTGATCTTGAAGATCAAGATCAGATCACCAGAAAAAATGTGATCCTCTGAAGATCCAGATCAAGATCGTGATCTTGAAGATCACTTTTCAAGATCACTTTTAAGATCACTTTTATATGAATTGAAAAAAGTTGTACTCTTGTAGAGTAAACAAAAACAAATTATTTTGTTAATCACTCCTGAAAAGTATCACTCCTAATACTCCCTGAGGGCTGAGGCAATACAAGCATCGCATCCTACCATGTCACCTGATCTAACCACGGGGATTGACGATTTCCCTTTCAGTTTTTCAGGTGGTAACTTAAAACTTAGTATATCATAACTATCAGCAAAGAAAAACTATTAAATGACCTACATATAGTTTTAGTTCTATTTTTCTCAATTCTCATTTCACAGGTCCATAAACCATATCAATGAATGGTCAGCATATATAAGTAAACATTTTTTACATAGAATTTAATTTTATAGTTTTACTGCAGTACGCAATTACTGACAATATAAGGGTAAAAACCGCAAGTTAAGAGTGTTAATTAATGTTTCAACCGTTGTAAACATTTGCTTTCAGCAAAACCAATTGTTCAAAGTTACCATCCGAGAGACGACTTCGTTTGGGCTATGAACCATGCCAGCAAACGAAAACAACGTTCACTGGTGCAGAGGAAGGTAGCGTGGTGTTATACCTCTGAAGATCTCTTTATAGCAGGATACCTATCTAAAGAGTCGAGTGCCTTACTGGTTGTCCTGCAAATAATTGAGGACTTCAAGTCTTCCTTGTTGTTAGGAGCAGAGAATGAGCCGTCCATAGTTCTAAGAAATCGTCTTCAGATGATGAGTCTGAGTTCACCGAAACTATTACCACTGCTGTCAGAATTACAATTTCTTACAGCCATTTGCAGCTTGTCTTTAACTTGAGACTTGATTGCTTCATGATCGCCGAAATTAGGCCCTTGCAACAATGATATCCATCTAAGTTTGAAATACGGATGAGATACTGAGGCCAAAACGGCATCAGTTACCTCGGGGCTCAACGACAAAAAATGACCAAATCTGGCATTGAAGCCAGAGACGACTGCTGCAGTAATGCATGCAGTGTCTCAAGCGCAGTCGTTTGTTGGATAGGCTCAATCTTGCGAGGGCATCTTGAGTCACTAGGACTGTTGGAAGAAGACAACCGTAGTAGCATCTTTCTCTGCCTGTAATTTGTTGAGGCTGCCTGCAATTGGTTTTAGAACAGACAAATATTCTGAAATAAATTCCAATTCATTGTCTTGAGGATGGGTAGATTCAGTTCTTCAAGAGCTACATTCACGTCGTTCTTATGTTATATATTTGGCTTAATAATCGTACATTGAGTTCCATCGGGTTGACGCATGGGTACCTAAATGGAGACGCCAGTTATTTCTGTATTTTTCTGCTGACTTGGGTTTACCAGCAGCATTCCACAGCGCGAACATTTTCCCATTGCAGAATGCTTTATCTTCTTTAGTCCAGGTGAATTCAGTCCTTTATCTGCATCAGTTGTTGCTACCAAGTTCAATGTGTGGGAGGCACATCGAATATGGGATGATAGTTTCACTGACTCCTCTCCTGCTCTCCTGAATGTTCAGGAAAGTTGCTGATGATAACCTCTTCATCTGAATCTTTTTCATCATCATCTTCATCTGCATCATCTTCATCAATGTCGTCAGTACGATTCTGAACACGAACACGAACTCTTTAAAGCATTTCACCATGTTCGATGCATTGTCGGTGACTGTAGATACAACTTTTCTATAAGATAAACCATGCTCCGAGTTGATCCTGTCCAATATTCCAGCAATTTTATCAAAGCTATGTGTTCCACGAAATCTTCGGCATGCCAGTGCAGCTGATCTCGCGACAAGTCATCATTGATCTGTAATGTAAGAATATAAAATCAATGTTTGTATGAACATTTTTAAGCTTAATTTAATAATATGGTTAGACCGCACGCACAGCAACTGCGCCACCAACATTGAAGAAGAACTATGTGATATAAAGGAGGCAATTCAGCGATGAGTCGCCTACCATACCACCACATCAGTGACCCATCCCATAAGAGCAAAATGTGGAAGAGTCCATATTCACAGGCTGTGAATATGGACTCTTCCACATTTGCTGTGAATCAGACACAATGACAGATGACAGAATCAGTGAATTAGTGTGAAATTACTGTGAATCACAGCAAAATGAAGACTCACAAATTAATGAATGAGGAACACATGTCGAATAATTGAAAAGATTATACTATAAGTCTATCAGACTATCAGTCTATCACCAATGGTCAATTTATCAATTATATAAAAAAATACACTAAATCAATAGCATACCCAATGCGCAGTGATCCCAGAAACTGCGGTGATTAGTTGACCATATGTCGCATGTAACACACACATGGTCAACTGCTGCCAGTTTGCTTGTATGTCTTCCTTCATTGTACGGTTGTTGTTGCAAGAGATCTAGCCAGGGTGCGTCTAGATGGCACCTGAACAGCCGGGGTTGACGTCTGAAAAAAATATTTAAAAATTAAAACAAATACAATAGATTAGCTATGGAAAAAATATCAAAATATTTAGCTAGGCTAGCGATAGTCTAATGTTCATACAAATAATATGATTAATTATTTATAAGATATTAGCTATGGAAAAAATAGCAAAATATTTGAGTTATACTAACATGAAAGAAGATCCTTAAATTCATGTAGTTCAACTAGGCTCAATGGTAGGAGCCCATAGCCACAAGCGAGAGAATCTTCTTTCAAGGATATCCTTGCATATGGTGGTCCTGGTTTTGCTTGGAAATGTGGAACATGCTTAGTGTTGACTGCTTGGCAATTTTGGCAGGGCCAGCATTGCTGCCGCTGGCATCTTCTTCTTTAGCTGGACGCTTGCGAGATTTCTTCTCCGATTCATATTCACCCAAAAGATCCGAATGTAGTTATGCACAAGAAAATAAATTATTATCATGCGGACGAGACTTCTTGGAACACCCTGTATAATATTTATCAGAGTATCAAAACTTCGTTGAAATTAATACTTAACAAGATTCTAAAATTTGTTATCTTTAAATAAAATATTTTCACCATGATCAGTGCATTTTTATCCTATGTTAAATTGAAAGCCGAATTCGTCCTTCAGTAACTAAATAGGAGAAATTACAGACATGGATCAGACAGCGAGAAAGACAGATACACCTGGCGTTTTATTATAGTTGGATATCGGCAGTTTTTAATGTAGTTACTAGTCCATAATCTATTAATATCTGAAGTGCGCAATTATTCAAATGGACGTCTATGTAAATGTAACATTAGTCTTGTATGCACAGTCACTTAAAATAGACTTGAACCATTATGTTAATGTTGCTACTTACTACTTAGTACTAAGTAGTACTAACCCTGAGGTGCCTCAGAAGATTGCTTGTTGAGTCGAGCCAGCAGACAGAATTGTAGTTTTCTTTGTACACTGCCTACAAATAACTTTGATACTGTTTCCAGTTTTTTCGACAATTTGAAAATATTTTCCGTTCAATAGCACAGATTGATCCTTATTACCAACATTGTTAATCTAAATATATTGAATACTGTTCTGGTGACAACCTAGAATATTGGTTCCCTTGGGAGCCTGTTGAAGTTGTAAAATTGCACTCATTATTAAAAAATTCAATCTGTAAATAAAATATGTTTAGAATTAATTTATTATGAATACGGACCTATAGGCTATATTTTATGCCTATATATAATAATATATTAATAGAACCACTTTTAACATAATGCACAGTAAATTACACTTTTTACGAGCCTAAATTCACAGCAACTACACCTTCCATGAGCCACGCATGACGCAAGTCACCCAACTAACAGAAAACATAAACATCGGTGTTGAACAAAGTTGCCACGATGTCGCTTGGACAAAAAACAAATGACATTCGCATAGCGGCATATTTAAGAATCTGAAATTAAAAGTGATCTTGAAGTCTAAAGTGATCTTCAAGATCAAGATCACAAGAAATAAAGTGATCTTAGATCAAGATCAAGATCACCATATAAAAGTGATCTTCAAGATCAAGATCAAGATCGTGCCCATCTCTGGTAACACCAACTATTGAGTGGTTTTGTTTAGACGTAGAATTAAATTGCCTAAAAGATGCAACAATCAGTCTTTTTGTACCTCTATTAGTTTCATCTGTGCAGGGGGGGGGGCAATCATTGTTTGCCACGCTGTACATTGAGATCCATCACAGAGAAAAGAGAAAATAGAAAAGAGTAGCTCTTGCTCGCCGCACGTTATGCCAAGTTTTCCAGATTGGACTTATTATTATTAATATTATATGCATCTAGGCTCAGATAAGATTAAGGCTGGTTGACCTAGTTAAAAGTAATGATACATTAAAAAAAAGGCAGGTTTCAAAGTAGGATATAAGAGGGCCTAGGTTACTCAAAATGATCTAACCTACTTAAGCTAGCTATACCTGAGGGCTGAGAAACTTTTCAGTCTTGTCAGCATGATTTGAGACCTAGGTTAAACATCTCTTAAGCGGTAATGTTAATCTTAACAGAGAATAAAAGATAACCCCCCTGAAACTCATTTCTCCGCCTTGAAAGGGTGAAGGTGAAAGACACGTGTTTCCTAAAATCTTGACATTCAATTACTACAAATTCAAAATGTTAAATCATGTTTTTATGTACTTTTAACTCTAGAAAGTGCCATCCATATATACTACACAGGGTGTTCACAATGTCTTGTCACCCCAGTAAAATACTAACTGATTTTCGTTTTTCTTTAGACCCATTTGAGATGTGTGATGGCAGCAACTATACGATTGAACAACGCATATTGGCTAGTACCTGAGTCCATGAGGGACTACGTAATGGCAAAACCATTGAAAATACTCGTGCAGCTCCTTTTTGGAGGAGCTGCACGACTGAATCGGTCCTGGAAGTCTGCACGAATATTTTCAACGGTTTTGCCATGGACCCAGGTACTAACCAATATGCGTTGTTCAATCGTATAGTTGCTGCTATCACACATTTGAAATGGATCTGAAAGAAAAATGAAAATCAATTAGTATTTTACTAGGGTGACAAGACATTTTGGACACCCTGTACAGAGAAACCCCTATATACTGTACGTAAACTATTTACAGAATTTTGTAGCTGGCGTTATTTCTTTAGAAGACTAAGTTAAAAAAGTCAATAATATGTAACATACATACGTACATATGATATATGTAGTTTGAACAAATATCTTTATTTCAAAATAACTTAGTTTTAAAGGTATGTTGAACATTTTGTTGACAAAAAAAAGAATTGTTTTGACATAAAATACTATGTTTTATATGAAATTTCCTGTAACGTAATTAATTTGTTTGAAAATAAAGAATTGAACATGATTCTGATTTTTCGCGTACGAGCTTCTAAATCTATGTCTGCTTTCGCGTAAGCGTTTTTTTTCTTTTATTTTTTTATTAGTTTCAAACTCGGATGTTATTTTATTTATTTTTCTTACTAATCAAGTTGAATTTGTTTATTTCCCCGAAATTTTATTACTACAGGGTGCTCCAAAAAGAAACGCAACCCGAAATAGGGGGGGGGAGGGTAATGATATATGCATTCTCCAGTGGGTTGCGTTTCTTTTTCAACACCCCTTATAATAATTACAATTTGTTACGTAATTTCTTTGTTTAGCCGAAAGAAACTTATTAAAATGTAGAGAAACAAATTTTGGATCACTGAAGGTCAGGGCCCCCCCCAGCCTTCGTTAGTTAGCCTTATAAGGCTAACTAACGAAATATCACGACTTAACCTAACCAATCGTCAAGGGCGTACAGTTGACATAACGATTGGTTAGGATAAGTCGTGATATTTTCGTTAGTTAGCCTTATAAGGCTAGCTGGGGGCCCTGATCTACAGGTGATCAAAAATTTTCATTTTTATATCTTAAAATTTTCACTCGTCTTTAAATTTTCTTTCATCTTTTAACTTTCCTTCTTAAACAGACAGCCTCGTTCGTAGAGATCAGCCAGCCGGTCTGTTGTCGTTCGGTGTCCTTTTGTATTTGTATTCCTTCGTATTTGCATTTGTATTCACCGGACTCGAACTACTTTCCCAACCGTGTCCATCATCCACTGCGCAGAGTTTTTGTTCTCAACAGGCAATTCGGTGGTTGTGTATTTATTTAATAGATTCGCCGATAGATTTTTCGCTCTATTTATCGTTTATCTTTTCGTTACAATTTTATAAAGCTAAAATGGGTGTTAAATAATTCTGGGATCAAAATAGTTCAAACGCTGAACAGTTTGATTGAAAAGTGAGAGAATTTGAAAAATTGTTAAGTAAAGCAGTATTTATTATCTTCGATAAAATATATATATATACACACACACACACACACACATACATATATATATATATATATATATATATATATATATATATACATACACAGAGCGGTGCTGACTCATTTAGAGGCCCCTGTGTTTTGTATGAAATGGAGGCCTCCTGTTCTCATATGATAGCTATTTTACACGTATGTAGATTACATAATGGATATTGATACGATATTGACAATGATATGTATTTGAAGCAATCCCAAAACATATTTACAAGTCCAAAATTAAATATTTTTTATTTATACTTTCTTCACATGAACACAACTCAAATGACAGTCATTGAACAAAAAATTATGCTAAAAGAAGACGGCTTAGCTCACTCGAAGTGGCAGCAATACAATCTATCAGCTTTTCATAGTCTAGGTTATTTGTACACTGATGTTCAACATTTAGAGTCAACAGTTGATTTAGATGTTCCTTCGTGAGTGATGAACGGAATCTGTTTTTAATTATTTTTAGTTTTGAAAAGGCACGCTCACGACAAACGCTCGTGATGCTGAGAGTAAGTATGTATCGATACGCACAAAACAGATGGGCATAGGTTGGCGAACAAAGATTATACTTTCCAAGTACAATGAAAGCGCAACCGAAACATTCTCCACGCAGTTTGTCCTTCACGCGAGGCTTTGCTTCTCTACTGCGGGTTGCGACCTCTTCTTCAAGTACGTCTTTATCAAATTCCTCATTCGATTCAATGTGAATTGGAGCGGGTTGAAGCTGGAGTACATGATCAGTGAGAGACTTCTTCAAAAGATTCAAATTGTACTCAAAACTCAGAAGTTCTCGTCGAAAATCACTTGATGTACTGAAGCCAAGAATTTCTCTGATTCCATTGAAGTCGAGCGCTTCGGTCGGAGCAGAAAGAACTTCAGCAGTCTCGGATCAAAAAAAGCGAATTCGAATGGAATTGCTCGATGAGAAGAGTATCGCGTTCTGAGACTAATTGAGGTTGTGTCCAAGATGATGTTATAGACTGATGTCTCAAAATTTCTTCTCGATTCACGATTTTCTCTGGAAGATTCAAATTCTGAGGCAACTTCAACGTTTAACTCAGCAAGATTTTCATTCAACCTTTCTGCGAAAGTTTCTGTTCTTGATTAAACGCTCGCGCAGTCTCGGGTAATCGCGTCGATCGAATTTTGCGCTGTTTCAATTGAGACAAATCAAGCCCAGCCGTCTGAAGATACCGAGAAGCAGGCAGCGTTATTTAAAAAATTCGAATGTACGTAAATGCCATTCGCACAGTTTCTTCAGAATGTTGTTCGCCTGATTTCTAATGCCGGGTTGAAAGGCTGTTGAAATGTGAATTGCTTGTAGAACTGAAATGACATCCGCGAACATTCCGTTGTTTTTTGTGTTGCTGAATTCGCCAAAGATTTTTATGACTGCCTCTGCATGACTTCCCCATCTTGTTTTGCTAATCAAAGCTAATTGTTCGAATTTTTCCATTCCGAATGCTGATTTTTTCTGCTGAATCTAGATCGCCATTCGTTTTCCTGATTCGCGAAAAAAAGATAGTCATTTCTTGCACACGTTGGAACAGCGAAACTGCGGAAACAACTGAACTCGTTGCATCGACGATCACGAGATTAAGCACATGCGCAAAACACTAAATAAAGATGTGTTGGGGAACTTCATTTTTTATTACTCTCTGCAACCCCGAAATATCTCCTCTCATTGCAGATGCTCCGTCAAAAGAAGAAGAAACGCAGTCTTTGAGAAGAAGCCCAACCAATTCCAATTGTTTCTTGATGCTGTCGAAATAACTCTGTGCCGTAGTGCTCGCTAATGAAAATAAAGACAGAATGCTTTCCTTCGTCTCATGCGAAGTTGGATTGACATAACGTACAACCAGAATGCATTGCTCAATGTTGCAGATATCCTGAGTGCTGTCACAATGAATTGAAAAGAAACCAGCTAATTTGGTTTCATCAACAATTTGTTCTTTGACGTGATCTGAAAGTGCCACAATGATTTTTTCAATAAAGCGCTTACTCACAAACGTAACATGTGACCCTCGTCCTCGTGTCTCTTTTCTCAAATTGTTGTTCGTAGCTATCTGAAGGTCTGCTATCTTCTGTCAGCATTCGATCACACTCTGGTTGTCTTGAAGTCTTGACGATAAAGGCACTGAGCGCAACACGCTGCGAGTTTATAAATTTTTGTTCTTTCTTCTTCCTGGATCGTTTGGATGCACCGTTTTCAAACGAACGCTTCATTTCATTTGTCCAAGTCCAACCTATAGTAAGGAAAAAAAGTATTCAAATATACAGTATATACAGGGTGTCCAAAAAAAAACTATATAGCTATAAAGTTATAAAGCTATAAAGAGTATATAGTTTTTTGGGACACCCTGTATATATATATATATATATATGAATTTTTTATAATATAAAAAGCAGCCAACTAATAATCAGAATATTTTTTTATGAAATAATTCTGATCGTTAGTTGTTTTTTTAACTTTTAATTTAATGATTGCTTGGTTATATTTTATGCCTTTCCATGCCCTTAATGCGGCCCTGGGTTGCAAATGCGCTGAAATTCGGGATGCTTCAATATTTTGAGGCCCCTAGGGTGGGAGGCCACCCTAGGGGCCTCAAAATATTGAAGCATCCCGAATTTCAGCGCATTTGCAACCCAGGGCCGCATTAAGGGCATGGAAAGGCATAAAATATAACCAAGCAATCATTAAATTAAAAGTTAAAAAAACAACTAACGATCAGAATTATTATGGCACAGACTCACAGATCGGGCAGCACGCCACTGTATTTATACGAAGGTCGGTACGAAAGTAATGCCTCTTATTTTTCAGTTTATATATATATATAATATATATATACACACACGAGGGGCACTCAATATATTTTGTCCCACCCTTTTTCCTTAGCTAAATAATAGGCCATGGGGCTGAAATGTCTTTTGGACCGTAAGCTTCAACTTTCTGCGCTTCACATAACCGGATTTTTCCAGTTTGAACCTCCCCTCCTTGGATAAAACCGCTTCTAAACGCCCTTGTATAAAACCGATGGTTAACGCAGTTTCGAAAATGGCGTCTGACAGTGATGTGCGTCGTACTCTCTGTTATCGAGTTCTTAACCGCAGAGAAGGAAACAGTTGGAAATATTCACAAACGTCTACAAAACGTTTACGGAGATGCTGTTGTTGATCGAAGCACAGTTGGACGCTGGTCGAAACGTGTGAGATCATCGGAGGAAGGAAGAACCAGCCTCGATGATGAGCCACTGGAGTTAGGAATTAATGAAGGAAGTGTGAATACGATAATTCAGCAACTGGGATACTCAAAAGTGTGATCACGGTTTGTTCCTCGCCAACTGACTGAAGATCACAAATCCCAAAGAAAAAAATTGCTTCTGAGTCGTTGGTTCGATACGAGACAGAAGGGGATTACTTCCTTTCACGAATTGTGACTGGGGATGAGACTTGGGTACACCTCTTTGAACCTGAAACAAAACGCCAATCCATGGAGTGGCATCACGCAGACTCTCGACGCAAGAAAAAGTTCAAAATGGCTCCCTCTGCAGGAAACGTTATGGCCACCATCTTCTGGGACATGAACGGGGTGATTCTGGCGGACATTATGAAGAAAGGACAAACAATCAACTCAGAGGCATATACTGCTACCCTACAGAGACTCCAGAGACGTATAAAAAGAGTTCGACCGGAGAGAAAACTGGAAGACGTCCTTCTTTTGCACGATAACGCAAGACCACACAACAGTTTGCAAACAAGAGAGGCCATCACAAAAATGCGCTTGACTGTGTTACCCCACCCTCCATACAGCCCGGATCTGCCATCTTCAGACTTCCATTTGTTTGGGCCAATGAAGGATGCTATTCGTGAAACAAAGTTTCAGAATGACGATGAGGTTGTTGAGGAGGTTAAGAGGTGGCTCCAGCGGAACCCAGCGGACTTTTACCAGCAAGGAATAAAGGCCCTTGTTTCGAGGTGGAGAAAAGCCGTAGAAAAGGATGGAGACTATGTGGAAAAATAAAAACTTGTAAAAAAGGTATGTAACAACTTGTGTACAAAATTTCTGGAACTTACAAAGAAACTTGGAAAGAAAAGAAAAAGGTGGGGCAAAATATTTGAGTGGCCCTCGTGTATATATATATATATATATATATATATTATATATATATATATATATAATATATATATATTATATATATATATATATATATATATATATTTGCTTTATATATGCCACGTATGTATGCATATTCCATGTAATTTTCATTGTAATTATATTTGTGAGAAATAAAATAAGAGGCATTATTTTTGTACCGTCCCTCGTGTGTATATATATATACACACACAAGTATATATATATATATATATATATT